>JBBPKI010001331.1:0-13138 GCA_038089155.1 Nevesoporus exiguus
ATTAGCAAGCCGGGCTGGCTTCAATGATCGAGATACTATCCGGCTGGCGATCCAGTATGCGGTTTTTGAAGAAGCAGAGCTATGGGAGATGATGGAAGAAGTATCCAACCCGATGCCTAGCTGGTCCTGGTTTGTCAAAGCGGTAAAAGAACTATACCCAGGATGTGAGCCTGTATACGCCCGGAAAGATCTAATCACCCTTGTCCAGCAGTTCCGAAACAAGGCCATGCGCACCCTAGATGACCTTGGCCGGTATCACCGGAGTTTCTTCAAGATCTCCACCCCTCTCCTTAGCGCTGGCAAGCTTGGTGAATGTGAACGGGATGAGTTTTTCTTCACAGGTTTCCCATCCGACCTAGCGATGCGCCTTAACCACCGGCTTGAGATAGTCCATCCGGAGATCTACCCCAATGAGCCTTATCCGATGGAGTATGTCATGGACGCCGCCACATTCCTCCTCTCCCGGGTTGCATCCAGAGCCGCTGCTCCACTTCCTAGTCCAATGCCGCATACCGCAAGTCCGGTCCAGAACGCATTACCAGCTATTCATCCTCCATACCCAATGCCACATCGTTCAACCCCGGTCCCGGCTGTCCTACCAGCTATTCCACCCCTATACCCGACGCCATATGCCACAAGCCCGGTTGAAAACCCCTTACCGATCATCCGGACATCCGCCCCTCTTCTCTACTCACCAGCTATATCCGCCTCCCCCACTCCGGAGGTCACCTGCCTCCTCTCATCCGATACCAGGTCCCCCATCCAGCAGGCCCCTACCTTCGACCCTGCCTCACCTCCACATGCACTGCGCACAGCACCGGATATGCCACCAGTTGTACTGAGCCGATCGCCACTGGACACTGTGCAGGGCACACCTGAAACGATCCGGGAAGTCTTGGACATCGAGCCGGCCATACTGGCAATTGACCTGGTCGCATTGGAAGACTCCCTAGAGCCGGTTGGAGCAGATCTGGAGTGATGGGACGACGATATAGAGGCCTTGGATTCAGAATCCACCAATATCAAGCCGGAGGTCTGGAAAGTCGATGGGAACACACCAGACATCAAGCTAGATGCACTAGCCATCACCCCGGAAGAGCTCAGGGATATACCAGACGCAGCCGGAAGTATGCTGGACCCCTGGGAAGACTTGCTAGCTATTGCAACCGACGTCCTGGAAGACGGAAACCATGGAAGCGGTCCAGAAAGCCAGGTAATTGGTCTGGAAGTAGGTGGAATTGAGCCAGGAGCACGGGAAATCAGGCCGGAGGTATGCAGTATTGACCCGGGAACAGTAGACATCGCACCGGAGCCACCAGACATGAAGCTGGATAGACTGGAGATAGAGCCGGATATGCAGGAAAGCGAGCCGGTCGCTTGGACGACTCAGCTGGACATGGACCCAGGTGGTATGCCACCAATTCTAACTTTTTCACGCTTGTATTTGCAGCCATCCATTCCTTCTACCATACATAATGCCCCAGTTCCACTTTCTACTAATCCGGTGCACTTTGGACATTTCACTCCCACCCCCTTTAATTTTCCATTCCCTATGACGATTCCGATGCCCAGGAGGGCATCATTTCAAGCCCCTGGGGGGATGGACCGCATTGACCATGGGTCAAGCCAGTTTCCCATCTGGCAGAGGCGGCTGTCATCCGGACGTCCGCTGGACCGCTTTCTGACGAATTAAGTATACTTTCCGCTTCACTGAGTCTGAGATTTCGCCAAAATGGCCCCGATTTTTCATCCCTGAACTCCACCTTTTCATTCAATTTCATGCATACAATTATTTGAGGCCGCTTTTCTAGCATTCCATTTTGTTCTATCTGTTTCTTTTCATTTTATAGCATTCCGGATAGTATAGCAGCTGAAAGACGCATGAAGAAGGCAAGCCGGGTGGTACCCCACCTCCGAAGGAACTCTGGAAGGTATAGATGCCGATAGAAGCCTGATGAAGACAAGTCGAGTGGTACCTTGCATTTATAGCCAGTTCTTTTCATTTTCCTTAGCTGTTCCTTTTATTTTCATAGACTACCATTCCCACTTGCAAGCAATGCCCGGTCACAACCACTGCATCATCCGGTCCACATCCTATCCACTCCGGACGACCTCCGCCCATCTCCGGATGCCCTTCAGAGTCATCTCTGCAGAGGATCACCTGCCCCATCCATAGCAGATACCGAAACCACCATCTTGCGCACCAGAGCCACTGCCCTTATCCAGTCAAAGTCCAGCCTACTCCGGACGAACTCCAGCCCACTCTGGATGAACACCACCCAACTCCGGACATTCATTGCAGACATTCCCACCCATTACGCTGCACACTGGATATATTGCATCACCGGATTAGAGGCATCACATACCCGGACGCTCGCACTATTCAATACCGGTATCGCCACATCACCAGATACATCCATAGCATGCACCAGGGCCACCACACTGTGCACAGGATCTATTGCATCACCTGGATCATCGGTATCGCAAGCCGGAACCACTATGCCGCCGGTATCACCCCTGCTATACTGTTAGAACTTTTTGTTTCCTTTCACTATATCACAGACTTTTCTTGATTATCCTTCCACATGACGTCATTGTTCCATAACATTCTATCACATTCCATTCCCATGATGTCATTATATTAGTAAGATCATAGCCACCTTGTAGTCGAACACTATATGAACCCATGTATCTAGTTGACTGGCTCTCCAGTCTTGGAATTGTTACTCGTTTCTCCTCATTAGTGGTTCCCTGGAACTGCTCAAGTGTGAATATCATAACATAATTCCAAGACTATCCTTTTCCACCGAACCGCTACAACCACTGTCCACGCTGGACATCCTTTCCTCCATCACCACCTTCTTCTTTTCCATCTACGCCTGTGTTCGAATCTTTGTCGAACGCAGAACTCAATTCAACTTCGCCCCCCTCATCGCCTTTATCATCGACTGGTACGGAGTAGAGGGTGAAGGCGAAAGCCTATGAGAGAGTTTATCCAGGTCTGTCCCCATCTAGGTCCTCTTGACCACCAAGTCTCGCCTCCCCCCTCTTCTATTCCACACCCCTCGCTCCTACTCTTAGCCGATTCCAGGCAGCCCTTGTGATAGAGTGTTTGTTTGTGGTGGAAACCGTTCAGGGTGAACGACTGCTATATGCAGTTTATTCCTGACAAGCCACGGCGAACCGTCTGGTTCAAAGGCCAAGGTCACTGCAGAGAGTGCTCCGCCCTTTCCCCCCTTGTCGTTACTGCTACCGTTACCGCTCATCGTCGTGACTTCGTTGCCTTTGTCCCTGCCTCTCCCATTAGCTTTATACCCGGCCACCAGGGTTAAGGTGTGACAGTTTATCAATGAACCTCATCGTTGATGGGAAAGCAACCCGCTTCACTGCTGCATATACGGTCGTCTGCCGTCATAAATAAGGATAATGTTGCTCCTCCCATAGTGCACTAGGGCGATTTTCACAGTGGTCGATATCGACCGTGACTGCAGACAATCCAGGTCGAATCATCCGGGTTCGCGTGATTACCCGTTTAACGTCACGACGCACACCTTTTAAGAGGTGCTTGCCGGCAATCATCCCATATCGCCCATCGTCCGATTTTCTTTTACCATCATTCCCTTTTCCCTGAGTGGTTTAAACACCAGCGCACTACTTTAGTGTGTAATGGGAAATACTTATCTAGCTCGTCAAACTGTCAGATCCCAATTATCCCCCGCGTCCTTACAATTGTCCTCCTCTTCGGAGACATCATTCCACTATGTCAATCCCGCAAGCATCTTTTCCTCTTCCAAGTAGTCCACCCATTCCTGAAGGGGTGGCGGCTTCAATCTATGCCCCTCGTGATCCACCTCCACCAATTCCCAAAGACACTCCCCGTTCCGCTTCGCCCATGAATCCTCCACCAGGGCGAGGATCCCCACCATCCTCTCCAATGCCACAACCACTCCCAGCAGAACCAGAGGATGACCCACTCGAACAACACCTCCGACAATACGCGCTGTGGTTATGAGCAGCGCAAGTTCAAGGGTCAAGAGCGTCAAGGGTTTCTCCTCCCCTACCTCTGTTTCGTCTCCCACCACAACGACAAACCTCCTCCATGCAAGGACTCCTTGTTGCCTCACCAGAACCCATAACTCCTCGAGTTCGCCTCCCACCAACGACAACGTTCGCTCCCCCTGCTGCACCCTCTCCGGGAGCAGCAAAGTTAGGAAAGTCTATCACCGCTAAACCGGGGAACTATGATGGCGACAAAAGGAAGTTCATCACATAGTGGAGAGCTGGAACTATACTTGGCCGGGTTTGAGGCTGAGCCCCTGGATCGAGTAAAAATCATGATTGCATTATCATACATGAAAGAGGGAGCTGCAGGATGATTCGCCGACCTGTTCGTCGAGCAGGGAAGAGTGAATCAGCTAACTTGGATAGGGTTTGTCAATGAAGCAAAGGCTAACTTCCAGCCTAAGACCCTTCGCAAGGATGCTGAAAAGGAACTCTTCCACCTCCGACAGGGACGCAACCAAACAGTTCAAGATTTCTTTATCCAATTCCGTCACCTTATGTTAGAAGCAGAGTACGACGAGCAAGCCATGGGACGCATCCTCTGCAATCAAGTCCACAAGGCAATTCATAACGACATCGTCGAGTATGTGGAACGAAGTTGTTCCTCACTCCTTACCTCTGAACGGCTATCAGTTTGGCAACAAGCCCTCGAAGAGGCCGATGGAATATTAAAGGAAATCTATGAACGAAAGAGAGAAAGGGGATACGCCCCACCTATGCAACCACCAACGCAATATTGCCCTTGTCCCCCTGCTGCACCATCTGCACCAGCGGCAGGACCCTCCAATGCTCCGCAAAGAGCGCCTGCTACTTCTCCTGGGGTTTACCCCAGAGCAGGTCAACCAATGGACCTAGACGCGGCCTGTGCAGCCGGAAAATGCCACTTTTGTGGCAACCCTTGGCCCTGCGCCAAACATCCCCCTCGGTGGCAACGATGCCCCCAAACACAAAAGGTCCGTTTCCTGGGGAAGGAGTTGGAGTGGGAAGATGAAAAAGGCTTCGAAGAAATGATGCGCCGCGTAATCAAGGATTCGGGTTTTGGAAAGGAGTAGTAGATAGTTGTCGCTCTACTGCTCAGAATGTTTCTAATGTACATAATCGATTCTCTGTTTTGGAAGTACAAGAAACGAACGAAGACGAGAGAGAACAAGGATCAGCCCATGACATCCCAATTTACATTCCCGAAAATCCACCAGAAATTCTGAAAAAGAAAAAGAAACCTTTGCCGGAGACGACTACTGAATACTTGCCTCCTGAGTTCGCCGATAAAAAGGCAAAGAAATGATCATGGCTCAATACCATCGATCCTTGGACCATTCACTGGATCAAAGCAGTGATCGACAATGCAGAAGACATGGTAGGGCTCTCCCACCTGCGAACATTTGTTCATGAGAGCAGACAAGTAGAGGTGACACCCCAACTACTGCGTGAGCTCCAGCTTATGACAAATGAAGACGCTCATTTCATACTACGGGAATTACAACATAAACCGAAGTACATAAAGTGAAGTGAGCGATCTACTAGGTCAGCACTCGAATGCCCAATAAAAATAAGATTACCGGATCGAAACGTCATCCAAACCAAAGTACTAATCGATTCCGGATGTACGGGCTCAGTGATTGACGAAAAGTTCGTCAAGGAAAATGACATTCCTTCTCATATTCTTCCTTGACCAATGCCGGTCTATAATGCCGATGGAACCACCAACACAAGTGGACATATAACGAGATTTGTGGTATTACCAATTACCATTGCAAACAGCGAACAACTTTTAACACTGGCAGTAACACACATTAGTTCGCATTCCATATACCTCGGCTATGACTGGCTACGACAATACAACCCTCTCATAGATTGGAAGACAGGAAATGTGACCTTATCCAACCACGTCTCTTGTCCACCGATCAATGAGGAGGATGAGGAAGAAATGACTGAGGGAGACCGTCTTTTTAAGCTGGATATACCCACTTATCTAAGAAATGTATCCACCGATGTGGCGGTGGCGGCCAATATAAAAAAGACAAAAAAATCTTTTGAAGAAATTGTCCATGAGCCTTATCACGACTATAGGGACGTATTCGCTAAAGAAAGTTTTGATGAGTTGCTGCCTTCCCGACCCTGGGATCACGCCATCGAACTCTTACCAGGAGATCATGTCATTGATTGCAAAACCTACAATCTGACCCTGGCTGAACAAAAGGAGTTGGATGATTTCTTAGAAGAAAATCTTAAGTCTGGACACATTCGTCCTTCCAAATCGCCGTTCGCGTCGGCCTTCTTCTTTGTAAAAAAGAAGGACGGACGCTTACGACCTGTCCAAGATTACCGGAGACTAAATGACATAATGGTAAAAAATCGCTATCCCCTTCCCTTAATCAATGAACTCGTCAACAAATTAAAGGGTGCAAAGTACTTTACCAAACTCGACGTTCAATGGGGGTATAATAATATCCGGATGAAGGATGGTGATGAGTGGAAGGCTGCATTCCACACCAATCGGGGACTCTTTGAGCCTCTAGTCATGTTTTTCGGATTAACCAATTCCCCTGCTACGTTCCAAACTATGATGAATCACATATTCCGAGATCTCATCAACAAGGGACGAGTAGTGGTATACATGGACGACATTATGATTTTCACAAAAACTCTCCAAGAGTATAGAGAAATTGTCTGTCAGGTGTTGAATATCCTTTGCACCCACAAGTTGTCCCTGAAACCTGAAAAATGTGAATTTGAGGCTCTCGAGACCGAATACCTGGAACTTGTCGTCTCTGAAGGGGTGATTAAAATGGATCCACTCAAAGTGAAGGCAATTACGGACTGGCCAGAACCCTCTACATGAAAAGAAGTCAGAGCCTTTCTTGGCTTTTTAAACTTTTATCGACGATTTATTAAGGGTTTTGCTCAATTGGCCTGTCCCTTAAACGCCCTTACTTCCGAAAAGAAGGATTTCGAGTGGACTCCAGAATGTCATCAGGCGTATATCACCCTCAAAGACACTATGACGACAGCTCCTCTTCTTCATCTCCCAATTGACGATGGCGTTTTCAAAGTAGAAACTGACGGTTCCGGCATCGGCATTGGTGGTATACTTTCCCAAAAACAAGGCAATCACTTCTATCCAATTGCCTTTTATTCTCATGGATTGAATTCTGCCGAGCAAAACTATCATGCTGCCGATCTCGAAACTTTGGCCATCATCAAAGTCCTCCATGAGTGGCGTCACTATCTCCTTGACGCTACTCATCCCTTCGAGATCTGGTCAGACCACAAGAACCTCAAATTCTATCGCCATCCTCAAGACCTTTCTCGTCGTCAAGCTTGCTGGCAGTATACCCTCCAGCAATATCACTTCCTTATTCATCATTGTCCCGGGAAATCCAATCCTGCCGATCCTCTGTCCCGGAGGCCAGACTTTGAAAAGGGGGTAGAGCTTGACAACAAGAAACAAATCCTCTTCCCAGATTATCTTTTTGTTCGCCATACTACTTCCGAATCTCCTGAAACCATCACTCCACTCCTTTACAGTGCCGAATCTATCTTTGATACTGTTCGAAAGTTACAATACAAAAGAGAACGGTATGCTAAGGAGGGATTAAGTAAAGGAAATTCCAAATGGAAAGAACAATCTGGAATCCTATACTGGCAAGAACGTCTTTACATTCCTAATGACGCCAAGCTAAGGGAACAAATCATCAAAGAAAACCATGATCATCCCCTAGCTGGACATCCAGGAATTCGACGAACAAGAGATCTTATCATGGCAAAATTCTACTGGCCATCTCTTCATAAAGACATAGAATGATATGTCAAAGGATGTGATACTTGCCAAAAAACCAAAGTCCATCATTTCACATCAAAAACGCCCCTCCATCCGAACGAAATTCCCTCAAATCCTTGGGAGATTATTTCTGTAGATATCATTGGACCACTCCCCCCTTCAGAAGGACATAACACTGTACTAGTAATAGTAGACAGATTAACGAAAATGACCCATCTCTTCCCTGTCGATACAACCATTTCTTCTAAAGGAGTAGCCACTATATTTCAAGATCATATATTTAAACTTCATGGTACCCCACGAAAGGTTATTTCAGATAGAGGTTCACAATTCATTTCTTCCTTCATGATGGATCTATATGCTTTACTCAAAATAGAGGGCAATCCATCCACAGCTTATCATCCTCAAACCGATGGACAAATGGAATGCATGAATGCCAAAGTAGAACAATATCTTCGGATATATTGCAACCACAGACAATTGGATTGGACAGATTGGCTCCCTCTTGCCGAGTTCGCAATCAATAGACGACGAAATGAATCCACAGGATTATCTCCCTTTCTGCTTAATTATGGACAAGAACCATTAATTAACTCGGACATGAGAGTTCAAGTCCAAAATGAAGCAGCCAAGGAATTCGTCAAATCCATCAGAAAAGCCAGAGAGGAAGCTTCTACCGCCCTAGAAAGAGCAGCAGTCGACATGAAGAGGTTTCATGATCGAAAGGCAAAGGAGAGACCGGAGTACAAAAAAGGAGATTTGGTGTTGGTCGAAGCTACCCATATCCGAACGGATCGACCTTCTCGCAAATTGGATGATCGGAGATATGGTCCCTTCCAAGTCATTAAAAAGGTCGGAGAAGGTGCTTATCAATTGAAGCTGGATAAATCCTGGAAAGCGATCCATTCGGTCTTCAATGAGTGTCAACTCTGGCCTTACACTGAAGGAACCTACCCGTCACAACAAAAAGAACCAATTCCTCCTCCCGTCATGATTGAAGGGCATGAAGAGCGAGAAATCGAACAAGTAATAGATTCTCAAGAACGACA
Source organism: Nevesoporus exiguus (assembly GCA_038089155.1). Lineage (NCBI taxonomy): Eukaryota > Fungi > Basidiomycota > Agaricomycetes > Boletales > Boletaceae > Nevesoporus > Nevesoporus exiguus. Next base: position 8,893 of record JBBPKI010001331.1, read on the forward strand.
TGGACAAATAGAATATCTTGTCCATTGGAAAGGATTTCCTCGTGAAGAATGCGAATGGAAAAAATCCACAGACCTTTCCAATGCTCCAAATGTCGTCAAAGAATTCCATCGAAAACACCCTCTCGCTGCTCGACCTTCAGTTCGCCTACAATTACGGTCACATGCTCCACCCTCACTCTTCTCTTCACCTGATTTCCTCACTTTCCGTCGCCGTTACAAAAAATATTCCGACGACCTCTTTGAACTTCCTCCTGTCCTTGATCCTACTCGTCTGGAATCCGAGCCTTGAAAAGGGGGTAATGTTAGAACTTTTCGTTTCCTTTCACTATATCACAGACTTTTCTCGATTATCCTTTCACATGACGTCATTGTTCCATAACATTCTATCACATTCCATTCCCATGATGTCATTATATTAGTAAGATCATAGCCACCTTGTAGTCAAACACTATATAAACCCATGTATCTAGTCGACTGGCTCTCCAGTCTTGGAATTGTTACTCGTTTCTCCTCATTAGTGGTTCCCTGGAACTGCTCGAGTGTGAATATCATAACATATACCTGGGTCGCACTACTCCCAGAGATCCACTGACTGGGGACAGTCAGCATTTAACTCCCCTGCGGATGTAGAGAACTGTAGTTTCCTACGTCTGTATTCCTGATTTATAGGGCATCCGACGACATCACACTTCATCCGATGTTATCCCGGTCGTCCCGACACTATCCCGGTAGACCGGATGACTTCCCAGTGTGTTTCCGGTCGGGATCGATCCCCTACATGACCGGGTTACACAGAAACCGGCCGGAGTTGGCTTATACCGGCCGGGATCACTTCCCGGTGTTGTTTCCCGGTATTCTGATGTCCGGGTATGTTTGTTTGCGACCGGTTTACATTGTTTTGGGCCGGTTTTACTATTTCTACCTATTTGACATTGTTTTATGTTAGTTGAGCACTACTTAGACATGTCATCAGTTATCTAATACAGTTTTCCGCTCTCCTTCGTGTTAGAACGCCCGGTTTAAGCCTGTAAGCCCAGTCCAAGTCATCCCTCACTGTCTGCATTGCGCACAGAAGTCCGGGAACACATCGGAAGTCCGGAACCCAGTTCCTTTTGGAGAAGGCCCCCATAGGAGTTGTCCACACCGGTGGTACACTCTTTCTCGACCATTTCTTATTCCATTTCCAGCCATTTGGCATTGCCTTGCGACTCCCTGGGACGAACATATCGCCCCACACCTTTCTCTTGCCTCACACGCAGGCACATTTAGAACTTTACAACACCTCCCTCTTATCCTCCTATCGAACCACACTGGAGCATGGTCCAAACTTTATCCCTGCACCACCAGATCTTATTGATGGCAAAGAAGAATATGAGATTGAAGCCATACTCTCTCACCAGGGTTCTGCTAATCACCGCCAGTACCTGATCAAGTGGAAAGGGTATCCAACTTGGGAGAACACTTGGGAACCTGAGCGAAACCTTCGTCATACTCCTGTCCTCCTCAGACAATATATGTAAGAGTTTCCTCTCCTCTTGAGCTATAATGTTCACCCCTCATCAGATCCTCATCGCAGCCACAATCTTCACCATCTGCCTTGCCACCATCGTCACAATACTCATCATTATTCTTACAACATCATCCTCTTTGTCTCTTCTACATCATGTCTGAAACCCATTCCACCATATCATTGTCCACTAGCCTTATGGAAACAGCCCTCCCATCTGTCACTGAAGCACCTTCTGCTTGCCCTGCTCTGTCTCTTGCCCCTGGAGGACTTGAAACCCTACCCTCTAGACCAGCTATCCCTGGATGGGCCTTGCAGCAACTATATGTGGAAAACCTTCCACAATTCCAGTGCCTTGCTACCTATGTGCATGTTCTTGATCATCCTCCCCTTCTTCAGATCACTGAAGAATCCCTTTTGTTTACTATCGAACTCATGGAACAGGTTCTCTTCTATCACTGTTGGCAACCTAATCCACTTAAAGCCTTGGTCACCACACTAATAGGCTTGCTAGTAGAGATCAAGAGGATGAGGGGAATCAACCAGGACTTGACTGAAGTCTGGTTGTTGTTTAGATTCAGATTATATATGTATAGAGTAGTTTAGGGCAAGTGTGAGAGTACTATGTCATTGTGGAGTGGGAAAGGAGATAAGGGTCTAGACTATCAGTGATTAAGGAAGCATGTAGATAAGGGATCTAGAGCAAATGTGAATGAAGTGAAAGGGTTTGACCTAGAATTGGTCATGTGACATGTCCCATGGTCATGTGATAGTGGTCATGTGACTTGATAAGATAAGATAAGTGGGGAAATTGTAACATTACCCCCCTCCTATGAATCGCATTCCAGGCAATTGAAGGGAACTTGGGAGGGTTCTGTCACGTTGACATACAATGAGAATAAAGAATTAAAGTCTGTCTGGACCATTCTGAGCCTCTGGGGTGCTGCTGGGTCCTTGTCATAGCCTTTCCAGTGTACCAAGAACTCCAAAGATTGTCCTTTGAGGTGTGAATTGACTATATAGTCTACCTTGAACTCTGGTAGCCCTTCTTGTGTGCCTATGATGGGTCCTGGGGCAACAACAGGTTGATTCTCAAGTCATTCCTTGTAAGGTTTAACTCATGAAATATTTACAGTAGGATGAATTCACAGGGTGGAAGGGAGTTTAAGAGTAATGGCATTTGGTTCTGTGAATGAGAGGATTTTGTAAGGGCCAATCCATCGCTCTGTGAGCTTCTTTGAGGCCCAATTGAGTTTAATGTTCTCAGTTGATAGCCAGACTTTGTCTCCGACTACCATTTCTGGAACCTTGGCATGGTGTCTGTCTGCTTGCTTTTTCATTGTTTGTTGAGCTTTTTCAAGCGAGGCTTTAGCTTGCTCTAGTGTATTAGAGAAATCTTGTGCAAAAGCTGAGGAAGCCTCATTTTTGGTAGTAATGGGTTCTATTCTATTCCCATTCTTGGTTCATAAGTCTTGGTGACTTCAAACGGGGTTTTCTTTGTTGTGGAGTGCTGGTGGTTGTTATAGGAGAGTTGAGCCAGGGGGAGCCACTCTGCCCATTTGTCTTGTTTTTCAGCCATGAAGAGTCAAAGATATTGTTGAAGGTCTCTATTGACCCTTTCTGTCTGTCCATCAGTTTGGGGATGAAAAGCTGTGGACATATTCAGATCGATCTTGAGCATTTTGCCAAGATCCTTCATTACTTGTGAAGTGAATTGTGGTCCTCAGTCCAATATAATGGAACTTGGGAGACCATGGTGCTTCCATATGTGATCTCTATATAGCTTGGCTGTTCCCAAGGCTGTGATTGTCTTGTTGGTGGAAATAAACTCCACCTCTTTTGAAAAGTGGTCTACTACGACTAAAACAGAGTCATAGGTATTAGATAAGGGAAGGTCGGTGATGAAGTCCACGGATATATCTTTCCATGGGCATTTGGGAATTGGAATTGGAATTAACTCTCCTTTTGGTGCTTTGTTTTCTGGCTTCATTCATGTGCATCTGTCACACCTTGAGCAGTACTCTTTCACTTGGGCTCAAAGGCTGTTCCACTGAAAGTATCACTCTATTATTTGCCAGGTTTTCTCGGCACTACCATGTCTGGCAATTGGAGAGTCATGGTAGAGAGTGATAATATCTTGGTGTAAATTTTCTTTGGGGGGAATGAATATTCTGTCACCAAGATAAAGAATTCTGTCTTTTGACAGGAGGTTGGATCTTTCCGTGTCTTTGCCCTTCCATTGTTCTTGTGCTTCTACAATCCTTTCAAGGAGTTTTCTTTCTTCTCCTTTGATTGAGTAGCCTTGTTGTGTTTGTACCTTTATTCTGTTTTCAGGGATCATTTGTATGCCCTTATTATCTTTGTCAATGCTGATGGCATGATCTTCTCATCAAGAGAGAGCATCAGCTCTTCCAATTTGGGATCCCAGCTTATTAACAAGGATGTAATTGAATCTAGACAGCCATTGTGACCATCAGGCTTGTCTTTGATTTAAATCTTGTTTGGTCATGAAGTACCAGAGGTTGGTGTTGTCATATCCCGCCCAACTCCGGTCACTCCGGACCAACTCCGGACCAGTTCCCCCGGTCGCGCGCACATACTCAACTCCGGATAAACTCCGTTGATCCTCCGGTTCGTTCTCGCTCAATATCATAGACCTTGACTTCGGACCTTTTCTATCATGTTCTATCTTGACATCCCTCCGTATGTTCCACTATGACATCTCCGTTTCCGTTTCAT
>JBBPKI010001332.1:0-13137 GCA_038089155.1 Nevesoporus exiguus
CTCCGCAGAGCTTAGCTTCCGGTGAACGCAGGAACTGGTCTACGGCCGACACCCTCTCGCGCCTACTAGTAAGCCCGCTTCCTTGATGTCTTAGCTCGCGATTGACCGAAGGCTAAGCTGAAAGCCCCCCTGTATGGCGGAGGACCTTGCTTGTTGACAAAGAGAAGGTGGTTGTTTACGCGAGGTAGAAAGAGTGCCTGCGCGACGAGGGTCTTCATCTTTTGACGCACTGTCATGGGGAGTCCAAACAGGCAGACAAAGCAGGCCCAGATCGTTTTTGTCCTAGCAGCGAATGAGTGGTAACGTTGCTTCACGACTTCTTGAGTTCTGATCAGGTGTTCGCTGCAGTACGGAAGTACGCCGGGGCTTCCTGATCGGACACCGTCGAACTAGTGAGTTACTGAACCGTTACATAAATCATGCTGAGGTTAGCAATACTATGTCCGCTTTAGTATGCGCTGACCTTGTGTACTGGCACGCGCAAGGAGGGTCCACTTCTGATACCGTGGCCCAAATGCTTAAACGTTTGAGCCGCTTCCGCTTTGTGCTGCTTCATCAATGCTGGTATAGGTTTGTTCCGGCACAACTCAATTTCACAAATCGCGAAGTCGATACGTACTTACAACACTAGACCCGTGGTGCCTACGTAGGGGATTACATAATTCGCCGTGTCTACTCCGACCGCGCAGGCAAGCCGGAACTTTGCAGCTTAGTTCGCTTCCCTGCACTACTTATATGGCGCAGGTTTGGCGCAGGCAGCCGAATATTCACTCTTTCTTGCTGTTCCCCGCGCAAAGTGACCTCCTCGATACCGTACATCATTGGAAGCATGGCCATCGAAGTACTCGCACCTCGGGACGTCGAGGCAACCCTCAACTACATTCAGCCATCCGATAAAACCCCTTACTACTACATCTGTGAGCCACCCGCGGGTGTACCGGCGCACACTATCCACAATGATCCCCGTACCGCCGTCATTCGTGACGCGAGGGGCGCAGAGGGAGCGTTCGGGCTTGACGTCAGTGGGTTCCAGTGGGTGAATTACCCCAGTGCGGAGAAGGAGTTTGTCGATGAAGAGAAAATTAAGACGGTCTATTACGCTGAGGTGGAGGACATTCTGAAGAAACACGTCGGCGCGAAGAGGGTCGTCGTGTTTAACCATGTCGTCAGGAGGAGCTCAAGCCCAGAGACGGAGCCGGTGAGGTTGACGGGCCGTGGCCCGGCAGTAAGTGCATCATTCGCATGATAGTTGCGTGCTCGTACTGACGTTCGGCGCAGCACCTCGTACACGCTGATCAGTCTTTCACTTCTGCAGAGCGGAAGGTCAGGAATCTCCTCCCTGACGACGCCGAGAGGCTTTTGAAAGGGCGGTACCAAATTATCAACCTCTGGAGGTCGGTTGGTCTTACTTCCGCTCCTCGCGTGGCGTGCTGACACATGGCATGGATACAAAGGCCCATCGCCAACCCCGTGGCCCACAATCCACTCGGCATCGTGGACTTCCGCTCCGTCGACGTCGACGCCGATCTAGTCCCGGTGCGTGCCATCCACGCGGCTCACGAAGGCGGGTCGTTCCACGTCAAGTATAATCCCAATCACAAGTGGTATTACTTGTCCGATCAGACACCAGACGAGGTGACCGTCTTCAAGTGCTTTGACTCAGACACGGATAAGGCAAGGTTGGCGCCTCATTCCGCGTTTCTGGACACGACAAGCCCGGCGAACGCTCCCCAGAGACAGTCGATCGAAGTAAGGGCGTTGGTGTTTGACAGGGAGTAAATTGAACTTTGAGTAGTCTCACGTCTTGTACGAAAGTATATGTAGTTCAGCCGCTGCTCTCCAGGCAATGGAGCAAATATGTACATATGTATCCCGCTTGTCGTTCGCATCCTTACTATTCCCATCTCGTAAGTCGGGGTCAGCATCAAGCTCTCCACTGTGGCTGGCAATACTGCAGTCCATTGCAAACATGGCTATTGAAGTACCCGGTTCCCGAGACATCAAGACGACGCTCAACTACTATCAGCGACAAGACGGGCCCTCGTACTATCACGTCGGTCGTGAGCCACCTCCGGGTATTCCAGCTCACAATGTCAGCTATGAGCCCCATCCTGCTGTCATTCACGACGCGAGAGGCAAGCAGGACGAGTTTGGGCTTGATGTCAGTGGGTTCCAATGGGTGGACTATCCCAGTGTGGAGAAGGAATTCGTCGACAAGGAAAGGATCAAGACAGTTTATTATGCTGAGGTGCAGGATATCCTGAAGAAATATACTGGCGCAAAGAGGGTCTTCGTCTTTAACCACATCATCAGGAGGCGTTCAGATCCACAGATGGAGGCGGCGAGGTTGACGGCTCACGGCCCTGCAGTGAGTGATAAATGGGTCGCAGGATGGTTGTCTGACCAGGCTGATACAAAGCTGGCTTAGCACTTCGTGCACTGTGACCACACGCCCGAAGGCGCAGAGCAGAAAGTCAGGCAACGTATCCCCGACGATGCGGAGAGACTCTTAAAGGGGCGATATCGAATCATCAACGTCTGGAGGTTAGCCATACGTCCGCTGTTCGTCCGACGCTGTGTACTGACGCCAGCGCGGGACGCATAAAGGCCCATCGCCAACCCTGTGGCCCACTATCCCCTTGGTGTTGTGGACTTTCGCTCCGTCGACGTCGATGCGGATATGGTCCCGCTCCGTTTGATTTACCCGAAATCTGAAGTGGGGGTATACAGCGTCACGTACAACCCCGGTCACAAGTGGTATTATCTTTCTGATCAGACCCCAGATGAGGTGTTGCTCATCAAGTGTTTTGACTCGGATACGGATAAGGCAAGGTTGTCCCCACACTCGGCGTTTCCGGACACGACGAGTCCGCCGGATGCGCCGCACAGACAGTCGATCGAGGTGAGGGCTCTGGTGTTCGATAGGGAGTAGGTGGGGTACTTAGTTGGATGCATCATTATGTTGCTCGTGTCGCTTGCAAACGTATCTTGCCTCCCGAGGTCGCAGGACCGCGACAGCTCATAGGCGGACTGGCTATGAACAGGTGAGCTAGTATGCAGAACCGCGTTCCGTCAGAGGTCACGTGACCTAGGATTTTGGAGGGGGAATCAGCGAGTGATGTATCCCCCTCCAGCGCTTGAACACCTGAGCTACTAGCATGATCCGCCGCCCTCCAACGATGATCCCCATGACGGACGGGGACATTCAAGACGTCCGTGCGCTCGTTGCTCAACAGAAAGCCGCACACGAGACTCGCCAAAAGGTGCTTCTCAAGATGAAGAAGCTCACAGATGTCTCAGATCCGGTTGCGGAGGACCCCACGACATCCACGCTCTTCAGGCAGCTCACGGACAAGGTGCGAGAGCACGATGAGAAGCACAGGCGGTTGGGTATACCGCCTGGAAAGAGCTCCTCCTCTTGATACCGATGCTGATTTAGGTATGTTGTGTTTCGTCGTGGTCGTGGTCAAGTTTGGCCGACATGTTGTAGTCTATCCGCATCAGCTCTGGATGCGCATCTCCCTGAGAAGCGCTGTGTAGAATACGAGGCGATGTATGAATGTATGAACCCAGGTACTGGCAGTGACATGGCTCTTCTCTAATTTATGAGCCTACATCTTCCACATGAGAACTCTTATGTCCCGGTCCGCCAATACAAGGTACTTGGCAGTTGAATATATGCACCCTGTTCGCTGTTTCCGTCCCTAATGTTCCCTGTGTCCGAAACCCCTAAAGCAAGGGACGTACTTATTAGAGATTTGGCTGTTGAAGTACCTGCTTCTCGGGATTTCTGAACGACGTTCAACTACCATCAGCGACCAATCAAACCCAGGTGCTCGGTGTAGGACGAATCCGGTAGTGTTGCGCATAAACGTCTGCGTTCCCACGGCGAGAGACGCGTCATTGCTGGGCGCGGCGTTGAGGTCTGCTTGTCTTCTAATCGTTACAATGTCCAGCAACGATGCACTGTTGAAAGAGGCCGAGTCTGTCGCAGCCACAAACCCAAAGCGTGCTGAGCAGATCTACAAGCAGATTCTGGGTTCAGCAGGTATGTATGCCTCCGTCGCACACTGCGCCATGGGATCATGACTCACAGCATCGACGTCCTATGGAACCTCTTCTACAGGTGATCGGGACCAGTCACTGCGCGATCAAGAAGCTGCTATGATCAAGCTCGCAGAACTTCACCGTGATCAGAAGTGTGTGCTCTCGCTCTCCTGCCCTACACGTGTTTGACCATGTGCAGAAATGCCAAGGGTCTGGCAGAGGTTATCACGCTTTCGAGGTCATTTATGTCGTCTACGGCAAAGGCCAAAACTGCAAAGTTAAGTAAGTCGTTGTCATCTGGTACGGTAGTACGGTATAGTTCCTAATGAAAGATATTTAGTTCGAACGTTGCTCAATTACTTTAACGACATCCCGAACAGTCGTCAAATCCAAATCGATGTGCTCATGGACAACATTGATTGGTCGAGCCGTGAAAAGCGTATATTCCTCAAACATAGTCTAGAAATTCGCCTCGTCGCACTGTAAGATCAACAAAACACAGTCCCAGTGTATCGCTTAGCCCATGTTTATAGCCAATTAGAGGCCCTGCAATTCAAGGCTGCTTTGACGCGGATTGACGCGCTTTTGACGGAGCTCAAGAAATTGGACGATAAAATGATCCTCACTGAGGTCCATCTTCTTGAAAGCCGGGTTTATCGAGGCGTAGGTAATTTCACCAAGGCAAAGGTATGTCATTTTCTGAGCCCATGTATATCTGACAAATGTATCATCCACGAGGCTGCACTCACTTCCGCCCGAACCGCAGCAAACTCGATATATTGCCCACCCCATCTTCAAGCAGCTCTTGACCTCCAGTCTGGCGTCCTACATGCAGAGGACAAAGATTACAGCACTGCCTACTCGTACTTCTTTGAAACGTTTGAGAACATGACCACTCAAGACGATCCAGCCGCACTGACCGCACTGAAGTACATGCTCCTTTGCAAAGTCATGCTCAATTTGGTCAGTTTATCTTCTACGGATCTTCAACTCCTCTCAATTTCCTCGCAACTTAGCCTGAGGACGTTACGTCACTTCTTTCCGTTAAACTCGCCACCAAGTATGCTCAGCTTCGAGAAATCGAATGTATGCGCGCCATTGCGATCGCTCACCAAAACCGTAATCTGGCCGAATTCGAGAAAGTTTTACGCGACTATAAAGACGGTCAGTTCCCCTTCTGTCTTACGTCATCTGGGGCTAGAAGTCCTTTCTAGAGCTTTCATCGGATCAGACAATCCGTTCTCACCTCGCTGCGCTATACGACACCCTGCTGCAGCAAAACTTATTACGTATCGTCGAGCCGTACTCCGTTGTCGAAATCGACTACGTAGCGAAGCAGGTTGGTCAAAGTCGGCAAGAAGTCGAAGCTAAGTAAGGTACCTGGTTTAAGCGTCCCCCCCACACTGACTTCTTCGGTAGGCTATCACAGATGATATTGGATAAAGTCTTGCACGGGGTACTCGACCAAGGAAGGGGGTGTCTTCTTGTGTACGATAAACTCGAAGTCGATGTATGTTTTCCGTGCACGATCGAGTGTTTGGTGCTCATGCCCCGCGTATAGAACACGTATGGTGCCGCTATCGATACGCTTGAGCAAGTCGGTAAAGTGGTAGACTCGCTGTACGCAAAGGTACGCCGTACGCCAATGTGAACTCCGTGCAGTGTAATAATAGCTACGCTTATCAGACGGTGAAAATCGCTTAATAGTTCTTGTAATGATAATACTGTTAGAGTTTGGCAACACCGGCGCAGTTGAAAGAAATTAAGACGACATGCTCGACCAAACGTGGGTATTCAAAGCGGAGTGAATCAACGTCATGCCAAGAACCAACTGACAACCCGCGGACGCGCTGGCACTATGTAAACATCCGCAGGTGAAGGCAAGATTCATTTCATGGCGTTTGGAGGGAGGACTTTATGTGAGTCAGGCACGTGGTACCTTGCATATAGATTCATGCATGTGGCTGAGAGTGGTCCTCGGCGTTCTCACCTCCCAGGTCCGAGGGATCGAAGTGCCATGCAGTAATAAGACACGTACCTAACGGCTTCGCAACGTGCTCATGACGTCAGTCCTCTTGGACCAGACATTCGGCTCCGGGAGTACCAAGTGCGTGGTTGGTACTTGCTAGAACCCGATGACTTCGGGTCTAGAAAGACGGTAGATTGACTGGCCCCACTCCGTTGCACTAACTAGACTCCTCAAGGTAATCCGAGGACCGACATGCTGTGAGGCAAAGGATACAAGGTTGGGGTTACTGACGCATCGATCTAAAGTGTGACTCGGCGGCGACGCGACTCGTATACCCGAACCGCGATGCTCGCGCGCACAGTTCCAGACACTCTGGACACAAGTGCATCGACTCGAAGCGGGGCATGATTCGCACCGCATGTGACGTTTTCGACGTCGCATGAGATGAGTAGGCCGGTGGGTGCACTGCCGTCGAGTTGAGGTCGCCCGAGATGAGGGACGATGTTCGATACCGAGTAGACACGTGGTAGGTGGCTTGCCTTCTTCCTCGTCGTACTCTGTCGTCGCACCGCGTCGCCCTTATCTACAAATTGACGTAGTGCAATAACACGGGATGTGGATCACGTTGACAGGAAACTCTGGATGAGGGTGCCTACTCGGTGACGAGCGATGGAGACGTATTAGCTTCCTGAGATACACCGATGCTTGACTACACGCTAGGTATCATCGAACAAAAAATCGACTAGAAGGTGTAGGTCCGCTCTGAAGTCCAAACCCGAGTTGAGGCTATGGATAATGATTTTAATGACATTTAGGGTATGGCACGCCAACGTTTATATTCATTTCTGTCAGATGTTGTGACATCGTTCAATGTGAGCACGTAGAGTCTCTAGGCGGCTAAAATGCTTCTGGCAGATGATGCATATATATCCCATACGCAAGTGCTCCTCCCGGATGTGTCTGGCCAAGCTCCCACTCAGCATGTGTTTATCGCAGTAGTCCCAACGACAAGTCGCTACTGCTCTCTTCGAGGTCAGAATGTCATGACATACGCGCAGATGTTCAAGGAGATCGGATTGACGAACGATGGAATTGCAAATACTCTCGGGGTTGTCAGCCACCCAATTACATCGAAAGGAGCGATCCAATCTCCGGTAGGAGGCTAGTGGGTGAACCTGACAGAGATGCACTCAGTTTTGTTACAATGTACAGCTGGAAAGTGCCTACCTCATTTGAACGATCAGACTCCAAGGAGCTACCTGAGAACCTCCGTAGTGCGTGTTGTCGGATGAGATGACTGAGCGCCTGGGAATCTTCTTTGTACTCGGGAGAATGCATTCCCCTATGACTCCGCATCCCTTTCATGAGACCAGACTCTGCGGATAGACCTAACCTCTGCAAGTGGTTTTCACATTGCCCCTCCCAGTCACCTGGGGAGTGAGTAGGTAACTGGTTGACAAGTACCGTTGAAGTAACTCCTAATCCACGATGGCTCTCTTTATAGACCCGGAATTGCTGCCAAGCAGCCGAGTCACTTATTTCCCCAGCATGCATGCACCACACAACATGAATGGTCGATGTGTTGGAGTATGGAAGATCTGTTGCCACACCACGGGCGCAGTGGCTTGACAATACCTGGAGAAGCCAGTCGTCGATTTTGCCCCTGACAGAGTGGACGTCTTGTGCTTGATCTAAGCCAGGAGTGTCCCAGATCTGAACAGGCAGGGAACCAAGCATAGTGGCATAACTGGTAATTCGGGTGATACTCCCGTTGGCCACTTGGGCAGCACCAGGTAGATCGTCCGGAACACCCAGAATCATGTTGACGAGAGAGCTTTTCCCCACACCCTTCCTGCCAACGAGGAGTACATCCACTGGGACATTGGGAACATGAAGCTAAGACAAGATCAATGCATCAAATACTGTAGAATTTGTAAACTTACGTGGGGTCCTATAACTCGAAGAAATACTGAACAGAGCTTACAATTAGGTGCCCAACAACTGGTGCCATGTCTACACTCTCCGAAGGCATGATGTAACACAGTGTCACCGCGGGCTGTGATAGTGTTTACATCTAGACCTCGAAGAGTGAGCTCTTGGACTAGCGTTGTTCTCCCAATAAGCAGAGCCCTCGAAGGAATGGGCACATCAAGGGAGCACAAATAAAGCAACATAGCAACCTGAAGAGATCTTTTAGATGCTGTGCCCAAAATGGCCGCTATTACCGATTCCAGCGACTCGGAGTCTAGCCTAGCGAAGTTGCATCCGACTTGACTGAGTCTTCGCAGCAATGTAAGGACTTCTTTCTCCGACGCTGACTGCACAATTAGGGGCCAACCATGTTTCAATGCACGGAGAAGGGATTGTCCACTGTGGCCATCATTTACCCATTCCGCGAATTCGTCACATTGGAGGAGTGTTATGGCGTGACGTGGAGTATAGCCAATATACTCCTCATAGAAGATAGAAAAAAGTAACCCCGAAGGTACAGGGGCCTTCCAGTCCAAGAGAAACAGATCGAAGAGCGAGTGGCACTGGTAGTGAAAGGCAACCTCGAGTGGGAATACTTGGCGAGGGCGTTCGACATCCCACCCAGCGTCATTAATGTGGCTGACACCGCGTGAGAGAAGAGTTCTAGCGTGCTCGATCTTGTCAAAGTATGTGGCATATATAAGTGGGCTTGTCCCGGCGAACGCCTTGAAGGGAGCTCGACGAAGGAATGCGCGAAGGAATGGTTCTGGTAGCAGAGATATCAGGACGCAGACGATGAAGTCGTGTCGTGCGCTGAGTGATGTTCTGTTAGGAAGACACAAGGTAGTTAGTTCGCAGATATGCCGCCAACTGACGGAGTTCTGTTCAATGTCTAATCGGAGAGCCATCATGCCATCTATGACTGCATGATTTCCGGGTTCGAGATGCTGGAGATGGCGAAAACCATGGCCGAATGCATATTGGAGCAGGGGATGTAACTTGGACAAGCCAATACTGTTTCCTTGGCCAGAGGGGATCTGTAAGCCTGTCTCAGTCCAGTAAAGTGTCCGATATTTGACCACAGCAGCAACATAACACATGCAAAGGAGCGCCACCTGTGCATGAGCGGTCTGTAGATCAATGTGGTAGACGGACAACTTGACGAGGCTTGACATTCCGGTGAGATACTCCTAAGTGATACGTTCATTGCAAGCACGGACAAGGCAGGCGCTTACAGCTCACCTTGACACTAAAATGAGATAAGTTGATGACATCAGTCTCTCCATTGTACACCACAAGGCTGCCTAGCGCGTCCAGTAAAGCATATTCGTGAACGGGAGCAATTTCACGATCCAACCTTCGTCCCCGATGATCAATTGAGAGTGCCTCGAGAATTTCTGCCAACTGTAGAGGTCGTAACGCGACCACGAGCCAGACTAACGCACGTAAGGCTATTTTTCCATCCGATGACTGCAGGTCGATCGCATGGAGAATTCTTTCATAGGTTTCATTGAGGGTGCTCGGGAGCCTATGAAGCGCTACCCGAATATCTCTTGCTGTTGCGCATTTCTTAAGGGCGTCAATCTGACACTGAACCCATCGAAACCTAAATAGTCATAATCATGAGGGTAGGTGTTTTCAGCGAATAGTGGATCTTACATGCCGTCTGCCTGACGCCGTAATGTAAGAAGGATCTCCGTCTTCACCTTCTCCTCGAAAATCCTTAGCCGCCGGTCACCATCAACCAAGCGGGCGATATGTAGCCCAATATCCGCAGATACTTCTTTTGCCATTCCATCCATGGAGATGGAAGGAAACTCATGAAGTTTATCTTTAATGAGCTGAAGTGGGCGGCTAGTTACGAACAGCCGCATGCCACCATCTTTCAACCCGCAGAGAGTGTAGAGGAGGCTCTCGACATCTTGACATTCGTCCAAGGCATCGATGACGACAAACGGTTGGCGACTAAACTGTCTCGCGGCACGAGAAACAAAAGGAGCCAAACTTCTGGCGTGACTCGAGACCAAGGTACCTTCAGTTTGCCCGTTGACCATATCATCGACCAGCTTGATCAGATCCTGGCCAGTACCGTTGCGGAGTTTGCGCAAAAGCTGGGAGAGAATGGAACGCATGATGGCCGCAGCGCTCGTGGTACGGTCGTCCCTAAAGTCGCAGTAAAAGAACACGATAGATTCTCCATCTTGTAATGTCTTTTGAATCCCTTCGATTACGGAAGCGCTGAGGAAAAATGAAATGAACAACCGTAAACGAGAAGGCATTCACGCACGCTAGTACTGTCTTTCCGGCACCAGCTGCGACCATCACTCTATCAGTATAAAGCTAGAGTATCGGGCTCTTGTGAATGATGCACCTTTGCCTTGTAGCCACAGGAAGGAATCATTTGTCTTTCTCCATTCCTTGTACTGATCTGTCTCGGGCAACCATGTGCACGTATCAGGTTGGCGCAGAGAAGTGATGTCTTCGTGTTTTTCACTACAACTAAGTCCATCGAGCCATCGCACGACGATGTTGAGTTTTTTCGCTTTATGTGTGACAGTCTGGCGTGTCAGAGCAGGGAGCTTGGCGAGATTCGAAAGATACGTACGATCAACTGTCGGTTTCATTTGCTCTTCACTAGAATCTTTGTTTATGACTTTTGGGACGTCAGGGGCCGCCGCTGCCTGCGATCTAGTATCTGTTTTATAGTACCTGATTGGTAGGATGGTGAAGCAGTAAACCACCGGAATTCTGGGAAGCCTACCAGACTTCTGGTGCGAGCAAGAAGTGAAAAAAGCCTTGCCTGTCATTGAACAGTTTGATTGCTTCGTTGGTCCTGCCCTCGGAATACATGGAGTGGAAAGCGCCGCTGATTTTACTCCAGAACGTCCTTCCACCACCAAGTTCGGTCGCAATCAGCTTCTCCATGTCACCCAATATGTGCAAGCACATGTCAGGTTCCTTGCTACAAAGCCAATCTTCGAGCAGAGGATCGAGAAAGGAGTCATTACCCAGGGATTTGGCGAGTATGGACTTGGAAGCAACAACGATCTTCTCCAAGCGAGTCCGGACGCTAATTGCCTGCAAGTTGGTATCTGCCCGGGTAAGGAGCCCGGCATGGAGCCTCTTGGCAACCCCCGCGATGGTGATGAGATTTTCGTGTGCTTTCTGACGCTGAGCACTAGACCTGTTTGCATCCATACTAGTAAAGTTTGGTGCGCCTGAAGTTGGTCAGTGGCGCTTTCAAACCACAGACAGCGTGATCTCAGTTCAACCCAAATGCGAGTACTTATCGCGTTCTAGGACATTACTTAATCACGTAATACAGTACTATCCAGACTACTACGGTCATGTCTGGATCAGACGTAGAGGCACGCTCGACCGCAGAAGACAAGGACTTCGTTGTCGTAGAGCGGTGAGAAGAGCGTTTTCCAGCAAACCAGCATCTTTTGAGCTGATCGTAAACACCAGCCCAACTGCGCGCGTTGTCCTACCGTCCGGAGAGGACCACGACGACGGCTCCGAGTATGAATCGGCCCAGGAAGATGTAGAGGAGAACGAAGACGACCCGTTCGAAGACTTTCCGGATGATGTGGACGTACGTGATTCGTCGCTGTCTCCCTAGCAGGGGTTTCTTCACGGCCGTTACCGTCGTGTGTAGGAACTCGAGCTTGTGCATGCTCGTCTGGGCTCGCTTGCGCCGCTGCGATTGCACCGTTTCGCGGGCCATCTGAGGCGGTTGTGTCTCCGCCAGAATGTCGTATCGTTCCTTGACCCAGATGTGTTTTGTCAATTGCAAAAGTTGGAGGAATTGGATCTGTATGACAACAAGATCAAGACGGTCGGTGATGCTCTGAACGAGTTATCTTCGTTGACGTGAGACGTCGTTTCCGAACCGTTGAACAAACACTGACGTGTAGCATTGATAGCACATTGGATCTCTCGTTCAACTTGCTGCGGAGCATACCGGATGCTCTTACTGGCCTACGATCTTTGCGGACGGTGTATTTTGTACAGAACAGGATATCGAAGATAACGGGCCTTGCGGCGTCTGTGTCGCTGACGAGTCTAGAACTCGGGGGTAATAAGATCAGGGTTAGTTGGCGTGATGCTGGTCGTGCATGCTTTTGACACATTATCTTCCACAGCGGATAGAGGGGCTGGACGCACTAGTCAACTTGGAGGAGTTATGGCTAGGAAAGAACAAGCTTCCGAAACTCGAGGTATCTGTAGCGGGGTAGATCACTGTCTGTGGAGCTGACTTTTTAACGTCTCCAGAATCTGGACAAGCTCCAGAAACTTAGGATTCTATCTCTCCAGTCTAATCGCATCACGAAGATTGAGAATCTGGAGAAGTTGGAGAACCTCGAAGAGTTGTATCTCAGCCACAATGGGGTTGAGAAAATAGAAGGCCTCGAGAACAATGTGAGTAGCTCCGACATGATGGACTTATGGCATAACCACGAAGTCCTTCTCTAGAAAAAGCTCAAGACACTGGACCTCGGCACGAACTTCATCCCTGCGATAGAGAACACATCACATTTAACATCATTAGAAGAACTATGGGTACGGGTGTTGGTGATACAGGGATGCACGTCTAGTTGAACGTCACCATTTTTCTTCAGTTGAATAACAATAAGATTCCTGATCTGAAGGCACTCGAACTGCAACTCGAGCACTTGGCATCGTTGGAAACGATCTATCTTGAAGGCAACCCATGTCAGCAGTCGGAGGGTGCAAATTACCGACGCAAGATCATGCTATCTCTCCCCCAAGTGAAACAGATTGATGCCACGTACGTCGTAGGCTTAATGGTCTGGACTTCCGTTGACTCGGAGACAGGTTTGCGAAACCAACGTAGGTTTTATACCTGTCTATTAGGACTGCATTGCTTCATTTTTCGTACAATACGTCGAATATAGACTCGTATGAGCATGTACAATATTATCATACCTTCTTTGATACCAAGTTTCTTTAGACCAGTAGCAAGCTGGCGAGGGGCCAACGTCACGTGACTTGCACTATCCACGCCGACGCTGTTGCTACTTACCCAGAGCGAGTCCTAGGCCTCAATGCCCCCGGTTGACAAGGCAAAAGCTGCAGGTGTCAGCGTCAGCTCCTTCTTCGATCTCAAGGCCGAGCTAGCGAAGAAG
>JBBPKI010001333.1:0-13134 GCA_038089155.1 Nevesoporus exiguus
TGGATGGTCAGACAGAAAGGGTCAATAGAGACCTTCAACAATACCTTCGGTTATTTACAGCCGAAAAACAAGAAAAATGGGCAGAGTGGCTCTCCCTGGCACAATTCTCTTACAATAATCGCCAGCACTCTTCTACCAAAAAGACACTGTTCGAAGTCACCAAGACTTACAAACCAAGGATGGGTATTGAACCCACAATTACCAAGAACGAATCATCCTCAGCATTCACACAGGACTTTTCTAAGACGCTTGAGCAAGCTAGAGAATCTCTTGAAAAAGCTCAACAATCAATGAAAAAGCAAGCAGATAAGCACTGCACCAAGGTTCCAGATCTGATAGTTGGAGACAGAGTCTGGCTATCAACTGAGAACATTAAACTCAATCAGGCCTCAAAGAAGCTCACAGAGCAATGGATTGGCCCTTACAAAATTCTCTCATTCGCAGGCCCTAATGCTGTTACTCTCAAGCTACCTTCTACTCTGCGAATCCACCCCACTGTAAACATTTCAAGGGTTAAACCTTATAAGGAACGCCTTGAAAATCAATCCATCGTTGCCCCAGGACCCGTTGTGGGCACACAAGATGGACTTCCAGAGTTCGAGGTCGACTACATAGTCAACTCACACCTCAAAGGACGATCTCTGGAGTTCTTGGTACACTGGAAGGGCTATGACGAGGAAGACCACATGTGGGAACCTCAGAGCCACCTCACTAACGCCAAAGAGGCAATAAAGGACTTCTACTTATCTAACCTGGCAGCACCCTGGAAGCTCAAGATGGTCCAAACGGACTTTGATTCTCTTTTCTCTTCATATGTCAATGTAACGGAGCCCTCCCAGGTTCCCTTCAATCGCCTGGAATGTGATTCATAGGAGGGGGGTAATGTTACAATTTCTCATCTTATCTTATCTTATCAAGTCACATGACCACTATCACGTGATCATGAGAGAGTGCACAAGACCAGAAGGATCAATGATGCTGCTTTAGTGCATCTGATTCTATCTTATCTTATCTACCCATTATCATGGAAGGATTCACGTGACAAGGTCTAGACTTGATACATGCTTTGTAGTTCTAGACTCTGATCTATTTCCCACTCCACAATGATGTAGTTACTTAGTAAGTATTCGCACGCTTGCCCTAAAGTACTTTGTAGTATATAAACCAAATGTCATCAACGACCGGACTTCAGTCAAGTCCTGGTTGATTCCCCTGGATCTTCCTCTTGAGCTCTATAGCAAGTCTAGTAGTGTGACTGAAGCCTTAATAGGTCTAGGTTGCCAACACTGCCCTTGCCATCACAACAGCTTGGTGTGTCCATTGCACAACAGATGGCCACACTGCCCACACCATCTCACAAGTGGTGCATCTAGTGCACGGAGGGCAGCAATGCCACCCATGCCTCAGTATGTCCATTTGCACAACAGGTGGCCACACTGCCCATGCCATCATGCAGGTCAGTGTGTCCATTGCACAACAGGTGGCCATGCTGCCTGCACCATCTCACAAGTGGTGCATCTAGTGCATGGAGGGCAGCAATGCCACCCATGCCATCACACAGGTCAATATGTGCATTTGCACAATAGGTGGCCACACCACCTATGCCATTACACAGGTCAGTGTGTCCATTGCACAATGGGTGGCCATGCCACCCATGCCATCTCACAAGTGGCAATGCTTCCCATGCAATCACATAGGTTGGTGTTGTCTATTGCACAATGGGTGGCCATGCTGCCCAACACCATCATGTGACTCACCACTGCATAAAGGGCAGCAACACTGCCCTCCATCCCAAGATTGCTATTACTATTGCACAAGGGGCAGCCATGCCACCCATATGATCACACAAGTCTGCACACTCACTGCACAGAGGGTGAGGAATGCTGCCCTTGCCATCATATAACAGATCTATACAAATGTGTTGTTAAAAATCAATACTATTAGATTTTTAGCAGAAAATATTGTTTTAAAATAGGGGTATTCCTTTTCAGGAACCCTATTTGGACTCCTTGGGATTAGGAGTAGGGTTCCAATTTGTCCCTAGGGTGAGTGCAAAGGATCCTTAACCAAACAAATCTAATGGGGATATCCCCCAGCCTTGCTGATGAAGGTAGGTTTTCTGCTTAGTCAGCCTTACATAATCCTGGTAAGTGCTGATGTATGTAAAAGCAGAGATTAAGAGTGGCATGCAAAGCATGCCTCATGGTATTAAGATTCATGGGCACTTGCTATTAGTCACTGATGTGGCAGATCTTAGATAATAACAGACATGCCCCCCAGCGATGTTCAGCTTGCACCCATGGTAGGGTCATCTTTGATCAGATCAAATTCTGATAGAACATTAGAAGGTGTGTCTTTAATGTGTGCAAATGCAATTTGACTGTATTGGTAGTACAAAACTCCCATCTGTTACCATCAAGGTATATAAGGTGGTGGGTACTGTATTATGATCTTTTTTGACCATGGGCCTGATGAGTCTTTATGACAAAACAGGGTGGAGTTGGGGGTTAAGTCCTCACTCCTGTTGCCCTAGTCATCATCGTCAAGGCTCACTTCACTCACCTCTCCTTCTCCTCTTCTCAAATAATTATAGAACACATTCAGCCACCAAAAAGTCACCATTTGAAGTGATCAAGACTTATACACCTCATCTAGGGATAGAGTCTATACTTGGTAAAACACAGGCAGGAATCCAATTTGACAATAACTTCTTCAAAATGCTGGAGCAAGTAAACAACTCACTCAAAAGAGCAATGAAACAATAAGTGAACAGAAACATTCTAAAGTTCCTAAGATGGCCATTGGAAATCAGGTTTGGCTCTCCATCAAAAACATTAAATCCAAAAGGACCTTAAAGAAACTTCTAGAATAATAGATTTGTTCATATAAAATAATTGACTTCCATTGCCCAAATGCCATTACACTTTATCTACCTCAAACTCTCTGCATTCACCCAGTAGTGAACATATCCAGCTTAAGCCCCATAAAGAATGCTTGTCCAATCAACCAATTGTAGCCCCAGCATCCACTGTGGCTACAATGAATGGCACTCCAGAATACAAAGTTGACTATATGGAAAGGATATGTCACAGAGGATCACACTGGGAACTTCAGTCACATCTCACACAAGCACAAGACACCATAAGAGAATTTTCAAGAAAAACCCCACAGCATCTGAAAAGTCAAGGATGCTACCAATGAACTCTGACTCTCTTTACTCCTCTCATTAATATCACTGAGCCAGCACAACTCCCTTTCAATTGCCTGGAATGTGATTCATATAAGGAGGGTGATGTTACACTCCATCCAATCATCTAATTTTATAAAGTCACATGACCTTCATTATGAGTGTGAGACATCTCACATGATCAGTCTAAACAGACATTATGCTCTTTTAATCTCTGCCCTCTCCAGAACATTCTCCACCTCACTTTTTTAATTACCAATACTCTAGACCTATAATCTCATGAGTGATGTAGTACATTAATATGTAATTGTTCTCATGCATGCCCCAAAACTTGTATACTGTAGTAGATAATCTAAAATTTATCAACAACCAGACTTCAGTCAAGTTTGGGTTGATTTCCCACTATCAATCTTTTGTCTCTTACTTTAAGTTCCTGGTGGTGACCAAAGCCTTAAGTGGTGGACAGTTGCCATCACCTGATAATATGCTAAGTCTGAATATGCATTACTTTTCTTGCTCCCTTTGAAACACCCTAACAAATTGACAGGATCTGGCAACCTTGCTTGGCAAGATGACAATGGGTGATTGACATAACTGAATAACAATAGAATTATCAAAGTGGGCATTAATAAACACTGGAGAGCTAGGACCTGATGTAAAATCTCCATATAGTGCAAAGGATCTCCCCTTAGTAAACAATTATCAAACAATCTAAACAGGTGTTAAGTCCAGTCTCTCTGGACTCAAGTCCGATCGGAGGTGCTGAGGGGTGGTCGACAATGTTCATCTCAGAGTTGGACTGAAGTCTGGAGCAGAGGTGTCAGAGCGGAGTTGCATAGGAAAGGACGTCAGTGCAAGACTTATGTGTCATGCCCTTGAACAGGTCTGTGTCCTCGTATTTCGGAGGAGCAGAGGTCCAACAGGAGGAGGGGGAGATCACGACGAGAATCAGGAGGGGTGACTTAGTTGATATTCGTGCTAAGGGATACATGACGGAGGTACAGAGGTTTTATACTAAGAGGTCAACAGGGACATCAAAGTCAGGGAACAGGTGAAATAGAATCAAGGGTCCCATAAGGGATGGAGAAGGGACGAAGGAAGCGATGGGAAGTACAAACGAGAATGTACGAAATGATAATCAGGTCCGAGGATAGCAGAGTCCCTGTGCAAGCACAGCCTTGGTCCGGAGCGGAGGAGCGGAGCTCCGAGCGTGGAGGAAGCGGAGGTAGACTGAGGGCGGCGGAGGTGGCCGGAGGAGGTCGGAGATGGGGCCGGAGGAGGCGGAGATGGATGGGATGTCATGGATATGACAACAGGGATGTCAATGGGATGTGAGGAAAAAGAATCAGAATTTTCAGCAGATATCGTAGATAGTAGATGATTATACACATATATTCAGCTCCCTATAAATGCAGCAAAGCAATTAATCCAAGCTTCCCTCTTCCTCCTCCTGTCTGAGATGCTCATAAGGTATAGGTCGTGGTCCTCTTACTCTTGGCTGTGCTATTACATTAGCCATCTCTTCCTCTTCCTGAGCAAGGGCACCAAGGGCATTCCACTGTGGTGGGTTAGAGGTGGGGTTTATCAGGATTTGAGGTGCATTCAAGGTGCAGCCATGTGGAAATATGCGAAAGCGGTCATCCCTTTGGTACATCCAGACCCGATCCGATGTCGGCTGAGGAACCCAAAGAAGCTGATCAAAGAGGATGCGTAGCTGGCGCCTCATATGTTCAACTATATCAGGGAGTAAGTGCTTTAATTCTGCCCAGCGCAACCAGTAAAGCATGTTGGGAAAATTTTGTGGCTGGATTAGACATTTCCCATCCAAGGGGCTGAAGTAGTGGTTAAAGGCATTCGCCCACTCCCTTCATGTGGAAGAGCGATACTGAACACGGTTAAATATCTTGGCCAGATCAATATCAGCAAGGGCCTGTTGGGTAATGTTTTGTCTTTCCTGGATGGAAAGGCGGCAGTGTGACGCATCACCTCTTGCACCACGCATATTGCCACATTTTTGCAGGAGGTCAGAAAGAAATTGCTGCCAAAGAGATGTCAACTCCGTTGGTAAGTCCTGTGCCAAGTCCCCAAGGTATTCTATCTGCTCTTCGTATGGCAGATCCTCTGCAATATCACGAGGAACGGGAGGAAGCCGAAATGTGAGATTTGCGAGTTCAGGTAATGCAGCTTGGATTTGCACTCCATGGAGAAGAGACATCCGCTTTTGAGTTGGAACACGCCCTGCTTCTCGAAGTTGACGACGCGAAATGAATGGAGGAGGTAATGCTCGCAAGCGTAATTGGTCAGGCGTCTGGCGGAAGAAATGGATCCAGGTGGCATTATTTAATTCCTTTCCATATGAAAAGCGAGGTGCACCGGAGGTGGGTGGAAAAAGGATGCTTCGTAGGAAAATTGCACCTTGACGGACCACAGGTAGGTTCCGCCGCTCACCTTGAGCAGGTGGAGGAATCAAGAAGGTACCATGATTGTTGCCGTCTGCCGTCCAACATGATGTCACCATGATGTCCCGGCCGTACTGATCATCGTCGGGACGAGAATTGAGTCCATTGGCAAGCCATACCAATGCAGCAGTCAAGTTAAGTGCCTCCCTCATGTACTTGATTGAAGGGTGGACAATATTTTGTAGTGCAAGCGTTTCTGCAATGCATGTCATGCGAATCTGTCGCCATTGCCTGGCAAGAGTACATTAGCTTGAGTAGACATTCATAGAATCCTTGCTTACCACCAGTCGACAGCAGAGTATCGACACAATGTGCGTTCTAACAAGTCTCCAGGAAAGTTGAGCATAGCGTTAATGGCTAGGCGAGCAGGAATCCTTGCTTCCACTCGAGCAGCAGTGGTGTGGCGAACACCAGCCAGATAAATTTCCATCATCCTCTTGCAGTAAGCAGGAAAGGGATCGTCGCCATCTCCATGGAGAGCATCAGTACCCCGCATGAAAAGTCCATGTCTACCAGCCTCCAAGTGAGCGATGAGGGATTTATCAGTGGTGTAAGCCTGTATGTAGCCGACTCCAATGCCGGGGTTGTTGGGGTTGAGCGTTGCACGGAAACCCGACAGGTCCACGAAACCAGCCACGTAGTCGCGATAGTAGAAACGAGAAGGCAATACACACAAGCGTGCTGCTGCATTTTGTGAGAGATTGCCGAACTCCTTCACTAGGAAATGATGTGCATCAGTGCGCCACTGGAGCACACGATTCTCTTCAGAGATTTGCAGCCCCACGTCAATCCAGGATTGTCCTTGAAGAACAAGTTCTCGCATGAGACCGTTTAGAAGGATCATACTGAAACGGTAGCTCGCAAGAACGTCCCCGGGGGCATGTGTGTGCGCTTCCTTGACCCCTTGAATTTGCACCATCCACATACACCCATCGCCCCATGGGAGTGCGGCTTGAAGGTAATGCTTGATGGTTGATCCCAGGCGATGAGCAGCGTCCCCAGGAAAAGGATGTGTTCCTGTTTGATAAGTACCATTGAGATTGCGGGCTCGCAGTTTGGCTGACGCATACGTTGGAGACCAGTTGGTGGCTAGCTCGGGGGAAAGGTGGCAGATGGCAGGATATAGGCCAAGGTTGTAAACGGCCGCTAACTGATCTTCCGTCAAGTCGGCACGGCCCTCTGCGGCCTGTATTAAGGCTGGGAAAAAAAGGCGAATGCAGTGGCGCGCTCCGATTTGTGCGATGCAAACATTTGGGACTTTGTGGGGACGTACGAGCCGGGGAGGCTGCCAAAGAGTGGTGCACATTGAGTGAGGGTATGACCTTGTCAACAAACACCTACTTGTCCCGCATGGGTACGCATGCGCACTTGGACATGCAAACTCTTCGTGAGCGTCATTGTTGGATGAAACACCCGGTATATATAGAGGTCTTGGTTGACTGGGAGCTCTTCGGTGAAGGAAATCAGACTATCATAGTCCCTCGAAATATCTAACTCGTATGGCCGACGCAGGCGATCACGTAGTGGCTCGATAATAACCCGCCTGCGCAAAGGTGCATTCAAGCCTGTTAACGCTAGTGTGAGGGTGTTGGCGTGTGCTTCGGCTCGAGCATCTCGGTTGTTTTGCTGGGCGCGCTGGTTATCCAAATCAATGAATTCGTTGTTGAATTGCACCAGGCTCATGGCGAGGGGTTCCCCTTCCATGGGGTTAACATCGAAAGGATGGACAAGATTCATGGGGGAATGCTTGAAAGTGCCAGGGGTTTACAAGAGGAGGAGTCCTTGAAACGCGGGGATGAGCGGAAGGAAAGTGTTAGGAGAACCAACGGTGTCTTACCCACAGCATATAGAGGAACTGATGAGCACCTCTCGGCAAGGGCCAGGCTCGCTAATATAAAAACACCGTGAGCAACTAATAGCAAGACCCTCAGATCCATATGCTTACGTTGAGGGACGTACGATGGTCTGACGCAGGAAGGAGAGCCTGCCGGTACAATTGACATTGATCGGGGGGAGCATCGCGGTCTGGAGGACCCTTCTGGAAGACGCCGGATTTTCTAGTTCCAAATACCAACTAGCATCGGGAACACCTTCTGTCTCCGATTTGCAATTTCATGGGCCAAGGTTCTATATGCTCACGTCCAAACATGGCGATTACCCATGCTCACACCATAATTACATACATTCCTTTACATGTCTGATGGCGGCCCCTCAGACCATTTCTATTCGAATGTACGTCAGTAGTAATCTCATCGTCCACGGAATATGTCAGCACAAGGTTGTATACGGTAGGTAATCCACTACAAGAGAGGGGCGGAAAAATTGGAATGAAGGGTGGAAGCACGAGCGTGAAAAAGATGACAAGTACGTCCGCTTATCGTGTACGCAGGAAGCATTTAAAGGGGGAAACAACGGGATCGCTTTTAAGTCGCAAATAACTTTATATGCGTAATGAGATGGGCGAGTGGGCAGTAGAGGAGACACCTGTAGAGAATGTCACAAGTGGCGGGTATATCGTCGATTCCAGCTTACCTGGCAGGTGTGTGAGTCCCTTACCCGTTGCGACTTCAGAGATGCTCGGCCTCTCCATCTTTTTCTCATCTTCTACTCCCCGGACGCTCCGGCGTGTTGGGCTTGTATGTTTTCAGCCAACATACAGAAATTGGCTGGTGAACATGGCCAACTCTGGCATTGACGAAAATTTATCTGACCCGACGGGAATCAGTAACGTCTAGTAGAGTTGGCAATCAAGCCGCAGTTAGAATATGACACGAGAGATCGAGAAGGAGAGGTACCTCCGCTTTCATCCATCATTCACTTTCCTCCTTCTGCCATCTTTACGGCCTGCTAGACTTTCGCCGGCTTTGGTCGAATCTCTTGCGATAGGCTCCTACGTCGAACATCACACGTGGTAAATAGATTACCACTTGAAGGGGGAAACAAATCACTGACCTGAGCTGAGGCGATGTTACCTTGAACCATGTCACTTAGCGCTTCTCTGCCTGCTTGCAACGGTAGGGTCGTACGACTCTCTTCTCACGACTCAGTGGTGGCAGGCAGGACCTATGATCGTGGAGAGAGTCAGTTTCCCCAGGGAGAGTAAGCACTGCTTGGAACCTCCGTGCGTTGGACCAAAGACGACGACGCGAGGATCAAGAACAAGAGAGGGCAAGGAACTCCACTGGTTGGGACAGAAACGAGGGGGTATAAAACTGACACAAGCGGGAGAGAGGAAAATGGTGCACACCACGATGATAGCAGAGGCGGCGTCATATAGCTCGACGGTGTTCTTGACGAAGTCGCCATCCGTCATGCTTGAGCTGCCATAACATCGTGATACAGACCAGAGAATGTGGGCCAAATGAGCGATGGGAAACGTACTTGTGATTCACCTGGTTCAAGTGTGCGAGTTGCCGAAGGGCAAGCCATGATGCATCATAAGTGATAAGGAATGAATGACGCGCAACAAGCCGCGAGCTGAAACCAATCATGAGTCGACTTGGCAGCTGACGGGAACACCGAGGATCCGACCTCACCCAGTTTCGATCCCGATGACCGCTCCATGAATGAGGATGATGTTCGAACGCTTCCGCGCTACGCAATGACCCCCACTTCGATATTGGCAAGGTAATCTAGAGCGGCGACCATATCAGCGAAGTTATGGTGCCGCAGATGGAAAGAAAGAAAAAAGCGTGTGAATTTATCCCTCGTAAATAGTGTCTGGCGATTTCCAACACGTGACTGGCCTTGAAGGAGTGACTCGGATCACGTGCCACAAATCGCCGTGCACTATTTATGAGCCGAGAGTTCACGTGACACTTCCTTCCTTCCTCGCCACGTCCCAATGTGCCCCCTCGTGCTATGGCGCACATTTAATCAAGCAGATGTATTCTTGTTCTGTATCATACGGTAAATTGCTAGAAAAGAGATAACGATATGGTGGACACTTCGGAAAGTTAGAGCGAAGCCGGGAGCAATAAACCCTCCAGGCGGCCAAACTCAAACTTTGTAGCATCTGCCCATGCTACCAAAAGGACATTTGGCTTCGCTCGGTGAATGTCGCTGCAACCTCTGGCTACGGAATACGGTAGGTGGACGGCGGCTCCCGTGTACTGTCGCTTACATCGTTACACCGTCTAGTCATGTTAACCAGTCGTGTTGTCCAGCACTCCACGGCTCCATTCGAAAGTGTATGTGGTAAATCATGCTGTAAGACACCTGCGGGAATAACTGACATCCGTCATCAGTTTTCTTGGCCCCAGAAGCAGCAATCTGGTTACCACTCGTTACAACCGCTCCGCGGCGTTAGTAGGTAAGTGCCGAGAGCCACCAACGTTCTGGAGCGGTGATACCCTCCTCAGCTCAACTTTGAACTGCGCTTTTCTCGAACTGCTCATTCTCGCAAGATGTCAATGAAGATGCAAACTCTGATTCTCATTGCTCTCTTAGATCGCCCGGAAGATATTTTTGCAGATGAGTCCCAAGCTGACCTTTGGCATCTCACCGAACGACTCTTTGAGGCAACAAACCCTATTCTCTCGGATAGCGAGCGGGAGTCGCTCAATGCCATGATTTCAGTGGTGCAGAACATTTGTGGAGGCAAAGCTAAACAACTCGTCATCGAAGGCGGACAGCACCTAGCTGGCTACGCAGCACTGCTCAAATGGCATACTGCCTACAAGCTTAATTCGGAGATATATCGACGCATTCAGAAGGCGCTAGAGGACGAAGAACTGTCTCCACACAGTCTCATTTGGGGTAGCAAGCGCAAGCTCGATCATTTCCCCCCACGGTCTGATGCGGATGGCACCCTTGACGCCATTGCATGCGCAGTTTTCGGCGAAAACTGCCTTGCAAACGCTCGAGTTGTCGGGGAATTCAAAGAGGCTGTCAGCGCTCTAGCCCACCACGAGTGGGAGCGCCAACGGAAGAGATACAATCGGGCAGCAAAGAGTCTTGTCAACAAAAAACTCATGGCGCAGAGTGCCTTCGCTGGTAAGTTATCGTATCGTGCAAATGAGCGATTGACCATGACTATGCATCACAGACGTCGAGAAAAAAGAAGAGCCCACAGTGACAGAAGTTCGGGATGCGGTCAAAGCGCTGAAAGTCTACAAGGAGGCAATTTACTGGTTTCCCAAGGAAGAAGAAGCAGAGGGGGGAATACAGGAGATGATGAGTGGACTCGAGAACATATTGCACATAGCGGTCAAGGCGTCCAGAAAATTACCTTCCAATAAGGTCATACTTCCGGAGCAGACAGTAACGGACACCAGTGGGTATCCAGTCTTCTGCGCTTAGCGTTTTGTATTGACAAACTTTCCTGAGTATGCAGAACTTCGTGGGAGACGACGTGTGGCCCGCGTGAAGGGGATCGCAGCCGCTGCTCCTGGTGACGTCGAAGAGATCTGGGCCACGTATGTCCAGCTATTCGCTTTGGAAGCTGGCACCCACGAGCAGTTGCAAAGCATCCTCAATTATGAAGAAGGTGCACAGGACGCCTGGTCGGGGCTCGCAGATCTAGGAGTTGAAAAGTTCGCCCAGCACTCTGAAGAAGCATTGTCAGCATTATTGAACTTTCCCGACGGATCTCCTACGTTATTCGCCAAGTTTCGATCCGCTTCGGGATTGTGCGCGTGGGACGCCCCAAATTCCAAGCACTTCTTCTCCGGGAACCCTGATATGAAGCCTCTGCGCCTCCTTTGGCACCAACTCGTTGGAATCGCCTCTATTGTCGACAAGATGTTCGTTTCAGAGCCAATCAAGATCCAGCTACCAGGGATGCTCGTCGCTGATGCAGTTGGAGTGGGCAAGACTGCCCTTACGATGGGCGTCATCGCCTTCATAATCGATGCCTTCTACACACAAGAGGCGGCAGCAGGTTGTAGTGTTGGGGGCAAGTTGCTTGACGCATCTAACGCTAACGTTAGGTTTGCTCCAATTATAGGTAGACGCTCTGTTTCTGGCGGTTACAGACACGCTGATACATTTATAGAGAGAACCCGTCTGCTTTCCGGATATATCGCCATCGATGATCTTCCGCACGTCATTGTTGTTGGAAACTCATTGGTTTGCCAGTGGGTCACGGAGCTACGTACATTCTTTGCCCCCGGGAGAGTCAAAATATATATCTTCCCTACTGCGGAATCAAAATTCACAGCGTTTTGGGAAGGTGACTGGAAGATGTCAAAGACACCGTTTATCAACAGGATCATCCTTGTTCCTCACTCGGTAAGTTGTGCGACCTGCCTGCCTGTACTACACTGTGATCCATGTTCTGCAGGTCATGACGACTTTTGGAAGGGCCTTTGATGTACGACGAAACCGTGGAGGGAAGAATGCCAACAAGGCGACTGACGAGCAACGTCATATCAAACTTCCAGTGCTTTACAAAAAATTTATCTCTGCCGGCCGAACATTCACTACGGTAATCATCGACGAGGCTCACGAGTTCCGTAACACCAGTGCGAGCTGGTATGTCCTCCTGGAGCTCACCAAGTCCGCAAGGCTCCCTCTGCTTCTTACCGCTACCCCACTCTTTACCTCCCCTCAGGTAAGCAACCAAGCCAATTTTCTTCCCAGCGTGCTGATAGCTTGCGTTTATTCTACTTTCTTATACAGGATTTGTGCAACCTGGCGAGGTTGCTTCGCATTCCTCCATTTTGTGGTAGGGACGGTGATGACCGGGAGAATGTCTTCATAAAAAAGATAAGGTCCGCACGTCGTGGAATAACCCGTCAGGACAAAGCTATTTCAGCAGAAAAGACCATGGCCGCCATGGTTAGGAAGGATGACAGATGTGTTCAGGTCACACCGGATTCCATCCAGAGGGTGCGTGTAGTGCACAGTGAATGGATTGATTCCATACGTGCATGTTATGGCGGCAGAGTCATACGTCGCACGGTACAGTCCAAGCGGTATGACGGCCAAATGATCAATGACTCTCTGCCGCCTTACAAGATGGTGGTCGCCAAACTTGCGCTCACGCAGAGTGAATTGGCAGTTATTCGGAATGTTCTTGACGGATTTAGCAGTGGGTAAGCCTCAGAGCATAATGCAAGTCTAGTTCTTGCTAAATGGAAGCTTCCTAACAGGGACACGCTTGAAATGGTCGAGGACAGGGAAGGCTTTAACACAGTAAGCCTTCTTTTTTCGATCACACGACTTTCTAATACCCCCATCCAGAAATTCTATCTTGAAGGGCGCACTAAAGCCGCATTTCCTTTCCATAGTTCCCCCTCGTATCCAATTGTCACTACTCGGGCTGAATATTCTACAGTCCGTTCAACGAAAGCTGACATGTTGGTAGCTCTGGTTTGCCACCACTTGTCTACAGACTCTCTTGTACCAACGTCATTCGACGAACATCCTGAGCTTCCGTATGTCATTGATACTAACAATCCCCCTCTCCTCAACCGTCCATGGGTAGCTGATCCCGATGCAAATGCACCACCACGCCTTCTCTGGACACCACTCGAGACAGATGAA
>JBBPKI010001334.1:0-13131 GCA_038089155.1 Nevesoporus exiguus
AGGGGGAAAGAGGGGGAATGATAAGAACTGAGGATCCGTATTTTTCTTCCCGTCCCCGAGTACACTGACGAGCGAGTTCGCCCCAACAAGCCCATATGTCGCACTCGTTTATGCGCAAGCGCGAAGAGCATCGCGGTTGGTCCATAGGGTCGATACCAAAGGGGGATGTACTCAGACGAGCACTGCGACCATCGGACTCACCCCGCTTGATACCGACTCGTGTGGGGCAACAGGCGAAGAACATGCATGGAGAACGACGTAGGTATGTAACCTCATAACCCCATGGGGAGCTTGACGTCGTTCTTCGTCCACAGAAGCACGCGGGTCCCCCGGGTTTACCCTTGTGCTGAAATTTCTTCTGGACGTCTTCCGCGAGACGGAACCCCCCACCAGGGTCGAGAACGACGCTGGCGAGACACGGAAAATTAAATTGCCTATTCCATGCCGGCTTTCACTCTGGAGATTTCCATGACGTGCCAGACACCTTTTTACGTGAGATGGATCAGCGTTGGCTGCATTACCCCAGATGATGAGACCTCCGTCTCCTCGGATGCAACTTAATGGGATGCCAGCATGTCAATACACGTATGGCAGCGTGTCACGGAAGACGTCAGGAAGGAATACGAACGATGCTGATCGCCCAAACTTTCTCAGCGATCGTTCGACGAAACAACACTCGCCGGCCAAGGACCAGCGCTGCAAAAATAGAGGGGGAAACGTTTCAAGGAATTTGCCACGCTTTCCCTGCGGTCTGGCGCCTTGATTAATGCCGCTGCCATGCCGCTGAGATCCTGCATTGGGGACTTCCGCGGGAGAGGGAGGAAGGCTCATCAGACGGAGTCGTCTGCATGGGCACGTATGATCTGACGAGCGGCGACGAACTACGGATATCTGTGCAATTATCACAACCAGAAGCCCACGCTCAAGAGAACCCTGGTGGCTAGTGATGAAATGAAACCTGATTGCAATCACATCTACGAAGGCAACCCTAGTGTCGTACGCTGCCGGAAGTGGGAAGCAAGATCGCGGAAGAAGGGAGAAACAGTGACATGTAGAAAGATAGGTCCGAGGTTTCGGATGGGGTCGCAAGGCGGTGGGAGGACGGCAAGTGACGGCCATCAATGTCAAGCGGAAATGATAGTGAAGAATACCACCGGAGCTTTGCTGAGTACGGACTACTGAATGCCGAGCATGAACTCACAAGTTGGATGATGCCAGCCCGTTCGGGCGGCGGGAGCATGTTGATCTGCTCTGGAGTCATGGCAATCACACGCATTATCATGGCCTGGGTTGAACTGGTGAGAACAATATAACGGGATAAAGACGACTTGGCAAAATCACGACAGGGAATTTATTACATAGACAGCAGGAAAATGCACAAGCAATGCATATCAACATTACCTTTTGCTCTTCGGGTATTGATGAAAGCGCGTCAGGCAAGCCGATATTGTTCACCTGCGACGCCGCGGGGGGCGGCGTTCCGAAACCGCTGGGACTAGTATATTGACCCTGAGCTTGTGCCATGTACGGTGCTTGGTTTGACGGTTGAGGCGTGTGACCCTGTCCGTTATAGTGAGGGGGCGTATGGGTCTGCGGAGTAGGTGTACGATATTGCAAAAAGTGTGGAGGTATGGCAGGGACTGGTGGGAGCTGGGCGGATTGTTGCGTAGGCGGTGGAGCTGGCATGTTCGCAGAATACGTAGTGAGGGTTTTCTGCGAGCCAATCCATCAGCAATGTGTGAGCTCGGGTCAAGCCCAGGTGATCAATGACGCGATGCGTCGTGGGAGGACCCATGACGTGTGGAGAGAACGTACCTGGAGGACCTGCACATCTATGGCGTTCATTTTGACCATGAGTGCTACCAGGGCGTATGCTATTTGGGGCGTCGAAGTGAGTATGGACCGTGCTTGCTGCGGCGTCGTTTTCTGTTGCACAGACACCATCAAGCATGCGAATGAAATCACTTGAACGGGAGTGGACCTACCTTGAGCTCGAGCATGAGCTCTATCAGTTGTTCTTCCTGGGCGGACATGACAGTAAAGCAGCTGCCTGGCTTACCTAAGCGACCTTCTAACCCGACATGTACTACTTCCGACTCTCGCACCGCCGTATCAAAAGTACAAGCTAATCCATGACACGGTTTGCAAGAAGTTCAGTCCACATGGGATACAGGTAGTCGTACGGGTGTGTTTCCGTCTTCTTCTTCTGACTGGACAGGTACACCCTTGCTTTCTTGCAGACACCCCTTCGGAACCACTGGCACGACGTGCGGGTATACATGACCACCGAGCGCCTGTTCCGCAGCCCAACGTCAACTAAATGTTCCCAGACGATCAGTGCGAACAGGAATGACCCTTTACGACCCTACACGTTCTCTTTCCATGATCATACGATCGCATCTCTCGAGCCACGAGGCATCTAGACCGCAGGACCGCAGTGGCAGTGGAACGGCTCGGCTGCACTTATCACCTCGAGATGTTCTTCTCGTCCCACATCTTGCCCTGTTCGGGCTAGCAACGTGCGACCCACAGGCGTGTCACACGCACACCTCGATCGCACCTCAATTGCTATCGGCGAACGAAGAAACCGCAACCCGAGCAAATTGCCGGAACGCAGGGCGTGAATAGCTCGCTTCTGGACTTCAACGTGCTTGCGTTATCTCTGTGCTCTCGGCTCTTCTTGCAGGCTCGAAAGCTGCTCGACGCCACTCCCTTTCTAAATCTGTGTCCTACACCGATCGGCCGTAAGGACGCGCTCAATCCAACGTGACTATGACGGGATCAACAAAGCAGTCTTGTCCACAGCGCTCTCGGAAACACGTTCCTTTCGCTTATCAAAATAGCGCAGCATCTTCACGCTCGGACGTTCTTTCCACTCAGCCCATCTTTGATCACGACTGGTGACCATATCATCCACACTCGCTGGACGCGTTCATCCCAGAGTGCACGCTGAAACAACGAGGATCACCGATCTGCTTTTTGGAATTGGTCGTTAGCACGTTCACCCTTTTCCATCCACGTGGCACTCGTTCCATGAGCCATGGTCCTACTTCGACTCGTGACATCAAAAAGAGGATCGGACCTTGTCCATGTGAGGACCTCCTAACCCCTCCCGGCAACTCGGTTAAACCTCACTCCCGCCCGTGACAAGTAAACGCCCGCCTCGAGGCATATTTCCTTACGTGATCGAATTCTTCCCAGAACGCACCAGGTACTCGTCACTCGCACTGCGCGAGATCCGAAACGCTTTTCTTTCTAAATAACGCAGTCATCGCATTTCCATATGGACATCGCACTCCGTCGTCAGGGCTCAGCGACGGCGTACGTCACGACTCGAATTCAACGCCCGAATGAATGGGCACGGAATGTGGCACTGCAAGTGAGCACAGTAACACTGTACGTTTGCACCTCGTTGCGCCTCATTGCGCGCCATTATCGATCGTCGCCTGCCCATTTCTGTCACAAGGCCCTTACAAACGCAATCCCGTGGTACACGCCGGAGCCTCAAGGGGGTCGTTCATCTGGGACCCCTTGACAACGTCACGACGACCATGTGGGCGTACGATCTCAATGATCCAGTTCATTGCCACATCAAACACGGAAACACGACAGCGCGATGACCGATCGTGGACGAGCGAGATCGGTGCTCGGCATGCAACGGGCAACGGGGATGCGTCACCGGTGACCGGTGACCCCCCCACGCCTCGCGCCCACATCCTTCCACAGCGTATTCACGTACGTATCGACGGAATCACGTCCTACGTTCTACGTACGTACGATGCGACACACAAGCGAAACCCGACAGCGACGTGTCTACATCCGATCGTCCACGTTCTTGGTCAGCATTCGTCTCGTCCGGAGGTTGGCAAGGTTGGCGGGTCGGCATGGGCAAGATGAGCGCTGGCATGCGCGTCATATAATTGTAATTGTAGACATAGCACATCACGTGCAACGGCCTCGCGTTCTGGGCGACGGGCGATGAGCACGGCGCGTTTGGTCACACTGAAACGTTCTCCTCATGTGACGCTCGCGGGAGGGCGGGCACGTCCTGGTGAAGTGTTTTAGTCGTACGTGCAAAGGTCCGCATCAGACGAAGACGTGCAAGACCCGAGCCACGTGACTTGTGACGATTGCAAGAAGGCGTCCATCACGGCCACGGCGATGACATGCCCAGGGCGAACTTGAACGACTCCCGATACTCAGTCATAGCCGCCCGCTGAGCCCGTTCCGTTCCGCAAACGTTGGTCGCGTTTATGCCCCGGATTCCGAGGAGACGCCAACGGTCTCCGTCTCCACGGCGTATATACGACCGGCGCTGTGGCCACTGCATCACCATCGAATATTAGCACACATTGACACAGGTGGTCGAGCGATGACGCCAACGCTTTCCCAAAAAGCGAAAAACAGAGTTGGAATGAATCGTACGCTCAGTGTGGCAGCCTCGGTTTCTCAACAATAGGTCTATTTTGTCTATGCGAGTGGCAGCCTCGCAACGAACCCATGACCCGGTTGGACTCCTTCACGTTACTGTCATGTTGCATTACAGAATCGCACGCCCCGTGTCGCATCATGCATTGCATCATGCCATGATAGTGACCATCTGTTCCAACTAAAATGGGCACTCTACACCTTATCACACATATCATTACACCGCCTTACGGCAAACAACAATTTCCGATGACACCAAGTAAAATTAAGAAAATGTGGCCAAGAACAAAGAGAATGACAGACCGTGTCCATTCCGAGAATCACTAACCTACACAAAAAGGCACGAATCCCTGACCGCGTAGGCCGAACGTCGAAGCGAAAAGTGAGACTGCAACCCTGACCGCAGTCGACATGGCGTTTGTCCTTATCTCAGAACCTTGAACATCGGAATGTCTTCATCGGCGGTGATACCGGGGGGACCAAGGGGAGACCTAAACTTGGGAATGAGCCAAGGGGTCGATCAGAGCTTTGCTGGGTTTGTCCAAGTCGGCCGACGCTTCTGTTCGCAAAAATATTAAGGCGATCATCGGGCGGGACCGGGAAGAAGACAAGAGATGTGTCAGTGAGGCTACTGCACGAGATCTCGTGTGAATATGGCTCGTACCTCCATGAACGCGGTCAGACCCTCCTGGAAGAAAGGGGGATGAGTCAGAAATTCGAATTGCAGGGGGAAGAGAAATGAGCCGTGTTTGACATCGCTCGAATTATCCTGTGCCTTGCGTAAAAAAAGATGCCGCGTCGCACAGCATTGATTAAGCATAGCATAGCACGCGGAGGCATACAGGGGAGGGCGAGCAAGGTCGAACAAGGAAATCGAAGATGGGACTTGCCTTGATGTTTTCCCCATTGTATGCTCGTTTACTCACGGCGCTTAGTGCGTGAGTCCGGACCGCATCTTCGAAGTGATGCTTCTGCGCGAGAACAAGACCTTCTTTGGAGCTCTGCACGGCATCCGGCGAATTCGACGTGATTTGGCGCGCCAAGTCGAGTGCAGTAGATAATACGTTTGATCTTTCGACGACAGAATTCACGCTGTGGGTCCAGAAAGGGACGTAAGCCAGATAATCAAGAAAGAAGTCCGCCTGGCTCATGAAATCATACGCGGTGATAGTGTGTGAACGTGAAACTCACAATCGAAATTTATCTCTGGCTTGGACAGCGCTGACGGGGTCTCCCAGAAGTAGCATCTCAGAAGCGAGCTACATGTCAAACGGAACCACCGACGGCGTTTTTGCTCTTAGTATGCTGAGACCCAGAGCGGGGTGAATCACCCTTGAATGCGCATCATACCTGATGACCCGCCGTCTTCGCTAATCTGGGAATTACTGCGAAAGGAAGAAGATACGCCTTCGTCAGCGCTTTTCCGTTTCTATTCATAAGTACATTCAAGGACTAAAATCAGCGACGGAGGGGAAAGCCGAACCCGCGCGGTACCACCCGCGTCCAAGGCCGCCACGAGAACAGACAGACACCAGAGCGCATCGAAAATCGAAATCGAACAAAGAGTGAGGACACGTACCACCCTGTGAAGCGACCACACCACGCTTTACTTCTGGAAGTGCAAACACGGCATCTTCGCTTGCAACGACCATGTCACAGTTGAGAACGAGTTCCACGCCGCCACCGTAGGCCGATCCATTCACTGCAGCGATGATCGGTTTACACGACGTGTGCCGGCGCGAGATGGCCGCGAATCCGTGCAAGGACGAGGCCACGGACTCTTGTTCGGTTATGCGCCCTTCCGTCTGGTCCTGGTACCATCTGCGGGGACAGTGCGCAGAAAGAAGTCGTTTGGTATGAGGGTGGATGGGCTTCGTGGCGTTTTCTGATGGGGTTGACTTACACTTTCAGGTCGGCTCCCGCGCAAAAAGCGCGACCTTGGCCGGTGATGACAACCACCCTTGCCACACGTGAGTGACATGAGAGAAGGCGGGATGCAGGACACACCAGAGACTTGGCTCTTCGTCGAACCAACGCAAGACTGCCGTCAGGTCTGCATGGAGCTTACGGGTGACCGCGTTGAGACTCTCGGGGCGATTCAAAGTCAATAGAAGGACGTGTTCCTTGGGAAACGAGACCTTGAGCTCGTCGGAATGCGCGGGTATCTGCGAAGACAAATCCATGTTCGTAGCGTGTCGAAAGCATGCGACAGACAGCTGGCGGCGTGTTGCATCCCAAAAAGGGAAGTTCGCTCTCAACGGGTCGGAACAAACCAACCGCGTGTGCGAAAGAAGACGACGTCGACAACAGTATCCAGACACGACGCCCTACGGACAAGGGAAGGCAACCCCTCGAACGCGTTATGCACATTTTGGTACACGATGCGCCTTGTCTGGGCTACACGAGCTGAAACGATTATCCGGTCGAGTACCCTAGTGGTCATCGGGTATTTCTCCCTCGAACGTGAATGAGCCAACTGAGTGAAACGTCCGAGCGTCGCGTGGAAAGTCCGCTTGCATACAGCCAGGGCGCCGGGGAAGAAGTTGCCCGTCGTGCGAGGCGGGCAACTCCGTCTAGCAAGACCCACCCACCCTAGGCTTCTCGCGATCCGACCTCGCGGACGCGTTCATGCGTGTCCGCGTGAAGTGGTACGAGGCGACAGCCCTGCCACGTCGGAGTCATCTTCGCACTTACATATCGGGATCGGACGCCGGACGATCAGCACACTTTTCACCATTCTGGCAATTTCTTTTTTTTTTTTCATGGTTACTGTCTCAAGGATGACGTTCATGATGCGCGGCTGTCGTATCCGGTTTCCCCAGGACGGGATATTGATCAGAGTCCGAGATGAGAGGCGACATCATGGGACGTCGGACTCAATGGGAAGTCGGCTTGAAGTATATTATGGCGGAGGTTGAAAGCGACGCGCCCGCTATGAAGTCATCGGTCCGGGGATTGACGATCATACGAATGTTTGGATATCGCGCTATGTAGTGCAGGTGGGGTGATATACAATGCAGGTGCTCTCGGTATATGTGTGCGAGTCTATGGGTGATATAGTACTCCTGCCCTCCGTTCCGACACACCTGCGATCATACCCCGCAGCGCTCCACACAAAAACGACTCCGTCAGAGAGGAGTGTGACGAACTGGTGCTGATCGTACAACTGTGGAATGTCCATGGGTGGGGTGCTCCTGTAACAAGGAGCGCCCCCGACTAGCGTGCGCATATGCACGTGGAATATGCGTATGTTGATACAATGCGAGACAACAGATGCGATCGACGATAAATTGATTGACAACATGGGCGCAAAGACGTCTGCGACGACGCGGGTTAGAGTTTTGGAACGGGTCACATGTGTGCAAGTGGACTCACGAGGAGTAGTGGAATAAATAGAGTAAAGTGGTGATGACGAAATGCTCAGCGGAAGGGGCAGCTGGGGGAATGAGAGCCGCGCCAGCCACAATGGCAGCACTGGGGTGCGTTTGCGTTCGCGAAGGAGGCCGAGTCATCGTGGCCATGGCGCATCGAGACCGGGATGGACGACGCTTGCGAGGTAGAGTGGCGGACGAGCGTCACCGGTTCGGATGAAGAAGAGGAGGCGCAGGCACAGGAAGTAGTGGCGGAATGCATCTGGGTAAGCAGAGTGGAGTGGCTGAGTTGCTAAAGCTGAGATGCGGTGATGATGGAGAGGGAATGGCGACGGAAGAGGACGCTTTTATGTGTTTCCGAAGAGGCAGCTGGCCGGGGAGAAGTTCCGTTATCGGACTGGACAGAAAGCCATGAAAATTCCGACGATGCGTGTTGTGGCGTCAGTGATGGCGGGCGAAAAGGCACCTGACCAAAAAGTGATGGATACCGGAATAGGAAAGGGGGCAGAAGTGGACCCTTGGCGGTCACATCGCTCGAAGGTGGTGGTCTGTAAACAAAACAGCCTCAATCAGGTCAGTTCTGGGCGCTATTTCCAGCCACGACCCACGATAGCCTTTCGAGGTCACAGCTGCCCGCATCTATGGCACTGTCCCAGCCCTCGGCTCGCTCTTGTCGTATTCGTCCAGATAACGTACGGCAACCAGATGTATCTAACTCGACTGGGAAATGTTGCCTGTCCAACTGACACGGCGCGCTTTCTCCAGCGATCGGCACGCTAGGCTGTGTTGAACCATCTTGAACTCAGATTCATTCACTGCTGCTGATTCAGCCCGAATCCACGGATCCAATTTCCTGCCGCATCACCCATTTCTCCCCCTCCTCCTTCCACACGCACACACGCCCCCCCCACCACACACCTCTTTCATTTCCCTCCCTCCACAACGTGTTCGGCACCACCCCTCTTGTCCTCCATTGTCCGCAGCGGCACCGCGTTGTCTCCACCATGCCTTGCCATTCATTTTTACGTCTGCACGCCCTCCCTGTAACTAATCACACAAATCACCGCTTCATGCACGACCCCGAGAGACAGAAACAATGCAATTCACTTCATTCCATTCTCTCTTTTTTGACGCGACGACCCCCCCACATGTGCAATATACCCCGAACCACACTTCTTCCACCTCTCGTCACTATTATGCTCACGCTTCGTGCTCGGCACCATCAAACAGATTAGATTCGTGCTCACGAGAGGTTTGCGTCAAACGAGAAGCCCAGAAACAATGTCCAGGAACGCGACACCCCGCCAAGCGACCTGTCCAAACGCGTGTGTCACAACCCACTATCACCCAAATATCGCAATACGGTCTTTTTGGAAATCTTGCACCCATCTGTCCAAATGTGCGACGAGTGAAGAACTACGGCAACTCGACCCCCCCGTCCCCGAAAAAAGAAGAGACACGAGGCGAGCAGAGCAGCGTAGCGCAGGAAAAAGAAGAAAAATACAAACAGGCCGTCGTCATCGCCTTTGCCATGATGCGCCTCTGGCAGACGTCCAAGGGCTATGGAACGCATCGCACGCGAAGCCACCTATGATCCCAGCGTGGCCGGGTAGGCCCTGTCACTGGTCCTCAGCGCTTCAAGCTTTAGCTTCAGCTGTGAGACCGAGAGGCGGTGCCCAGCCGGGCGTCGTCACGTACGCTCTCTTATCTAGACACCATTTGGTTTTTTTTTGCTAGATCGACCGCTTGGTTAGTTGATCCAATGACCCCTACGACAACACTTGGTTCGACACCCCCCGCACCCGTTCCTCTGGTTCATACCGTCCGCATAAAGGACGTTGGGCGTGCGTGAGCCCCACATGTGAGCGCCACTAGTGCTGGCGATGGTCGAAACTCGTCGGAGAAGGAATGCAACGAGCAGTGAGATCTCGTTCCTAAATCTCGTTCTCTACCTGCGCAAGTACCCAGCCTCTCGTGCGGCAATCATCGCACACACATTTAGATCGACGATGAACTGGACTTATGCGAGCCCCCGACCGAAGCATGGACGTGACACAAATACCACGGCTATTATCCCACCAGGGATCGGTACAGCACCTTTTTGATCATTTGGCTGGCGAAAGTAAAAAAACAAGGTTCCGAGACAGTCGGGGTGCCTGCGCTTCTCCCATGCGCGATGTTGGTCATGCTACTGCCGCAGTGCGTTTAAATCGTCCTGCTTCCCATTCCCCTCGTTCATTAATCCTAGAATAACCATGCTTGTGTCACAGCATGCGGAAAAGGAAGAACTACGCCTACTCAAACCATCACCGGGACCAGACATGATGTAAAACAACAAGCGGTATGGATAAAGATACAAACGAGAGAATGAGCGTGAAAAAGAAATCGAGAAAGAAAAGAAACAATCAGTGCCCGCCATACCCGTGGCCAAGTCACATCGTATCGCCTCCGCATCACGCCATGGTCAATTCACCGCGTCCCCCTCCACCATCACTTCACACCGCCGCCCCTTTCTCTTCGGCATGTCCGCATACCATTCTGGTATCTCATTTGCCTTGGGTACCGCTTTCCGACGCAACTCCTTGATCGCCCGTTCTTCCTCCTCTACCTCGCGTCGTCGTCGCTCCTCTTTCAGCCTCTGCATCTCCTCTTCCTTACGTTTCACCATATCATCAAACTTCTCCCTCTCCTTGGCGCGTTGTTCCGTGCAAAAGACGAACGGCGCAACGGGGACGCTCGGAACGACACCCTCCCTGTGAAATGTGAACGCGGCATGGTGCGATGCTCGGTGTGCTTTCACATCAGGCACAGGATGAATTGGATGCGTCTTCCCTGGCTCGCTCACAGCCAGCCTCCCTTCTCCCTTGCGCGCTTCCAGTCTCGCGTCTACCCGGAACGTAAATCCAACCGGCTTCGTCAGCTGTGCCACAGATAACGTGGCATTCTATCCCATTCAATTGAGAAAGAAGGTACAGCATGGCGAAAGGCCAAGGCACGGCAATGAATCGATCATAACGGGATAGTCAGCGCATTTAGGACTATTATCCCGTTAACAGAGTTCACGTACCGGCTTCCTCTCTATCAAGGGTAGATTAGCAGCCGAGGTTGGCCCAGAACGTTCTGGCGTATAAGAGAGTTCTATAGCGGTTTCCTGTCTTGTCCTCTTGTCGTGTCGCACGCAGGAGCTTGCACCAAACCCTGCCGACGATGACTCAGACCTGACGCTTGCGGCCTTTGATCGCCATTTATCATGTCTGCCTTTGTCCTGGCTCATTCTTCCGTGTACCTGACGCTGACGCGAGCTTGACGAGTATGGTAAAGCGTCCAATGTTGGTCCCTTGTACTGATAAGATGTAAGTTTGGGTTTGTACTTGGTGCGTGCACTTGGCAAAGTCGACCCGAGAGTGTCTGGATGCTGCGCACTATCACAAATTTCAGGGTGCGCAACTGATTGATCCTCATGTACACGGGTCTTCTTGGCTGGCCGTGCTTGGCGTTGGGAAACTGCCTCATTCAGGGATCCGCGCTCCGAATGGGCATTAGTACGTATCATTCTCTCTCGTTCCTGCCGTTGGTATTCTTGTAGCTGATCTTCGTCTATGCTGGCGCGCTTCTTGCCTGGTCGCATAGGTGACATGGCACATGGCCCGCCATCCTGTACAGTTCCAGTACGCGTGGGGGAGCTTCGCTTGGGAGAATTGATCGGCCGTTTACGCGGTGAAATTTCAGATAACCTTAGTGGCTCGCTGTGGGTGTCGGAGATATCATCAATGCGTTGGGATGGAGGCGAAGAAGCGGCTGGTAGTCGAGTTTCAACGCGTGTATCTCCGACTCCAACAGCATCGTTGGAAACTTCGACGAAAGAATTTTCGGGTGAGGGTTTGTAAAGTCTAAACAGCAAGTGAGCAAAGTTGTCGCGACAATCACGTCAGCATTGACAGGCACCAAACAGAAAACCATGCGCAAGGCACAGCAATCAGTGCCGATGACCAACTTGAAACTCATCAGCAGACGTACCCAATTGAGGATATCAGCTTTTGACTATATGACACGAGGCGTTCTGCCAGCCCACTGGTACTGGGCTGCGTAATTTGGGTACTTTCGGGCATAGAGTCGATATCGCCACTCATACAAGCGGGCGGAACTAGGTCCTCTTCGGCATCAATTGATTGCGGCGGTTTGTGGGGCTGACGGGTTGTGGAAGGAGGCACTGGATGTGCTTCCCCAACACGGAATGACTTTCCCTTCGTCTTCTTCGACACGTGCGTGGTCGGAGGTGCAGCACGCTTGGAGATACCTCCAGCCGCAACGGTCTTCACATCCCATGAGCACACAGAAGCTGACTATATTTGATGACTCACAGGCTTTGAGTTCGTCCTCGGATTTCGCTTGGACTTTGGCGGAGGCGCAGCCACAGCAGTATTGGTCGCCTCATCGGGGCAGTTATCACCGGTGGCCATAGCTATGTCCTGGACGGCTGATGGTTCGACATCTTGTGAAATTTCTTTCTCTTCTGGAATCGGGTCTAGAAAGTCCTCGGAGGGAGGCGGAATGTCGAGTGCGTCATTCTTCGTTTTCGAATTGATATGTGGCGGGCTGCAGTTTTCACCTTCCACCATGTCCACCTTCATCACATGCATCGGTGCATGGGATAGCGGTTCATGGGCCTGGTCAAGTGACTCTACCTCCGCGCACAACTGATGAAAACGCTCCGAGGACACCAAAGGGCTCTCCGGTTGCCGGCGTATAGACTTGGGACGTGATGGTGTTTTTCTAGGTTTGTCAGGACTGCTGCGATGTCCGAGGGTGAGCGGATATTGGATGACTGATGGCTTAGCTGATGAGGGCGGCATCTTACTAGCCGTAGGTGATGGAGGGCGGTCTAGGTGTGAGCGTGGCGTCCCCTGGACCCTTTGGACCCTTGGCGTAAGTTCGTCGAGAGTGAGGGGTTGTCCGCGGGGATGCATGAGCGCTACAGGCGCAAAGCTCACGTCGTCGTCGACGGCATTACACAGCACATCAAACTCGCCGGCGTTGTCAGCGAGAAGCAAGTCCGCGGAGGCATTATTGGGTGGGATTTGGAAGGAAACGCTGGCGTCTGAGAGGTCTGGTAAGTGGTCGAGCGTAATGTCGGTAATCATGTCTTGATCCATCTTTCGGTTCACCAAGTCGTGGTCCAACTAGCGCGCGCCGTATGTTCGACTTGGAACGTGGGAATATCTCTGACGCGTCCCACTCACGTGATCGTTGCTAGATGGACTCTGCAATTTTTCCAAATGCGTATTCCAAGGCTCACCTATTGAGTCGATACAGTACCTACCATCCGATAACC
>JBBPKI010001335.1:0-13102 GCA_038089155.1 Nevesoporus exiguus
TATCTAGTCGACTGGCTCTCCAGTCTTGGAATTGTTACTCGTTTCTCCTCATTAGTGGTTCCCTGGAACTGCTTGAGTGTGAATATCATAACATAATTCCAAGACTTCCTTCCTTCCACCGAACCGCTACAACCACTGTCCATGCTGGACATCTTTCACTCCATCCATATCTTTTTCTTCTCTGTCTATGCCTGTGTCCAAATCTTTCTCAAATGCAGTACTCAGTTCAACTTTGCCCCCCTCATTGCCTTTATCATTGCCTGGTATGGAGTAGAGGGTGAAGGTGAAAGCCTGTGAGAGAACCTCTCTAGGTCTGTCCCTGTCTAGGTCCTCTTGACCGCTGCTCCTGCCTTCCTTCTCTTTTATCCCGCACCCCTCGCTCCTACTCCTAGCTGATTCCAGGCAGCCCTTGTGATAGGGTGTTCGTTTGTGGTGAAAATCGATCAGGGTGAACAGTTGCTACAAGCAACTTATTCCTGACAAGCCACAGCAAACCATCTGGTTCAAAGGCGAAGGTCACTGCAGAGAGTGCTCCGGCCTTTTCCCCCTTGTTGCTATCACTACCACCACTGCTCATCGTCGCGACTCCATCGCCTCCGCCCTTGCCTCTCCTATTAGCTTTATACCTGGCCACCAGGGTTAAGGTGTGACAGTTTATCAACAAACTTCATTGTTGACGGGAAAGCAACCTGCCCCACTGCTGTATATACAGTCGTCCACCGTCAATAAGGATAATGTTGCTTCCCCATAGTGCACTAGGGTGATTTTCATGGTGGTCAATATCGACCGTGACTGCAGACGATCCAGGTCAAATCGTCTGGGTTCGCGTGATTACCCGTTTAATGTCATGACACACACCTTTTAAGAGGT
This sequence comes from Nevesoporus exiguus, assembly GCA_038089155.1. Taxonomy (NCBI): domain Eukaryota; kingdom Fungi; phylum Basidiomycota; class Agaricomycetes; order Boletales; family Boletaceae; genus Nevesoporus; species Nevesoporus exiguus. The sequence continues at coordinate 871 of JBBPKI010001335.1, forward strand.
GCCTGCCGGCAATTGTCCCACTTTGTCCATCGTTCGCTTTTTCTTCATCATCATTCCCCTTTCCCCGAGTGGTTTAAACACCAGCACACTACTCTAGTGTGTAACGGGAAATACTCTTCTAGCTTTCAAACTGTCAGACTACAATTATCCTCCACGTCCTTATGATCATCCTCCTCTCTGGAGACAACTTTCCACTATGTCAGTCCCAGGATCTTCATCTTTCCCTCTTCCCAGCAGTCCACCTATTCCCAAAGGAGTTGCAGCCTCAATCTATGCCCCTCGCGACCCACCTCCACCTATTCCCGAAGATACTCCTCATTCTGCTTCTCCAATGAATCCTCCTCCAGGTTGAGGATCTCCACCATCTTCTCCTATGCCATGTCCTCTTCCAACAAATCTGATCAATCCAGAGGAAGATCCTCTCGAAATGCACCTCCGACAATATGCACTGTGGCTACGAGCGGCACAAGTACAAGGATCAAGGGCATCACGGGTATCTCCACCCTTACCACCATTTCATCTATTGCAGCGACAAACCTCTTCCATGCAAGGACTCCTTGTCACTTCCCCTGAACCTATTACTCCACGAGTACGTCTTCCACCAGCAACAGCACTTGCTCCCCCTGCTGCGTCCCTACAGGGAGGAGCAAAGCTGGGCAAATCTATCACTGCCAAGCCTGGAAATTATGATGGTGACAAGAGGAAGTTCATCACTTGGTGGAGGTCGTTAGAACTTTATTTGGCTGGGTTTGAGGCTGAGTCCCCGAACCGAGTAAAGATCATGATAGCATTGTCGTATATGAAAGAAGGAGCAGCAGGACGATTCGCAGACTTATTCGTTGAGCAGGGAAGGGTCAATCAGTTGACTTGGCTAGGGTTTGTTGATGAGGCAAAGGCTAACTTCCAGCCTAAAACCCTTTGCAAGGACACTGAAAAAGAACTCTTCTGCCTCCGACAAGGACGCGATCAAACTGTTCAAGATTTCTTTATTCAATTCCATCACCTAATGCTAGAAGCTGAGTATGACAAAAGAGCCATGGGACATATTCTTTGCAACCAAGTCCAAAAGGCAGTCCACAACGATGTCATCGAGTATGTGGAACAAAGTTGTTCCTCACTTCTTACCTCAGAAAGACTCTCGGTTTGGCAACAAGCCCTTGAAGAGGCAGACGGAGTGTTAAAAGAGATCTATGAATGAAAGAAGGAAAGAGGATATGCTCCACCAACCCAGCCACCTATGCAATATCGCCCCCGTCCCCCTGCTGCACCATCTGCACCAGCGGCAGGACCTTCCAATGCTCCACAAAGAGCGCCCGCTACTTCTCCTGGGGTATACCCCAGAGCAGGTCAACCAATGGACCTAGATGCAGCCCGTGCAGCTGGGAAATGTCATTTTTGTGGCGATCCATGGCCCTGTGCCAAACATCCCCCTCGGTGGCAATGACACCCCCAAACGCAAAAAGTCTGCTTCCTTGGAAGGGAATTAGAGTGGGAGGATGAAAAAGGCTTTGAGGAGATGATGCACCATGTAATCAAGGATTCGGGTTTTGGCAAGGAGTAGTAGATAATCGTCGTTCTACTGCTCAGACTGTTTCTAACATATGCAATCGATTTTCTGTTTTGGATGTACAAGAAACAAAGGAAGACGAAGGAGAACAAGGGTTGGCCCCTGATATTCCAATCTACGTTCCTGAAAACCTGCCCGAAATCTTAAAAAAGACAAAAAAATCTTTTGAAGAAATCGTCCCTGAACCCTACCATGATTACAGGGACGTGTTTGCTAAAGAAAGTTTTGATGAATTGCCACCTTCCTGACCCTGGGATCATGCCATTGAACTCTTACCAGGAGATCATGTCATCGATTGCAAAACTTACAATCTGACCCTGGCCGAACAAAAAGAGTTAGATGATTTCTTAGAAGAAAACCTTAAGTCTGGACGCATTTGTTCTTCCAAATCACCATTCACATCAGCCTTCTTCTTTGTAAAAAAGAAGGATGGACGCTTATGACCCGTTCAAGATTACTGTAAATTAAATGACATAACAGTAAAAAATCACTATCCCCTTCCCTTGATCAACGAGTTAGTCAACAAATTGAAAGGCGCAAAGTACTTTACTAAACTCGACGTTTGGTGGGGATACAACAATATCTGGATGAAGGATGGTGATGAATGGAAGGCTGTGTTCCGAACAAATCGAGGGCTTTTCGAACCCCTAGTTATGTTTTTCGGGTTGACCAATTCTCCTGCCACATTTCAAACCATGATGAATCACATATTTTGTGACCTCATCAATAAGGGACGAGTGGTAGTATACATGGATGACATTATGATATTTATGAAAACTCTCCAAGAACATAGAGAGATTGTTTGTCAGGTGTTAAATATTCTTCGCACCCACAAGTTGTCCTTGAAGCTTGAGAAATGTGAATTTGAAGCCCTTGAGACCAAATACTTGGGACTTGTCGTCTCTGAAGGGGTGATTAAGATGGATCCACTCAAAGTAAAAGCAATTACCAACTGGCCAGAGCCTACTACCCGAAAAGAAGTCAGAGCCTTTCTTGGCTTTCTGAACTTCTACTGATGATTCATCAAAGGCTTTGCCCAATTGGCTCATCCCTTGAACGCCCTTACCTCTGAAAAGAAGGACTTCGAATGGACCCCTGAGTGTCATCAAGTGTTGGCAACCTAAATCTGTTAAGGCTTCGGTCACACTACTAGACTTGCTTAAGAGATCAAGAGGATGATTTAGGGGAATCAACCAGGACTTGACTGAAGTCTGGTTGTTGTTGGATTCAGGTTTATATACTACTACATGTGTTTAGGGCAGGTTTGGGAATACTGACTAATGTACTACGTCATTAATGATGTCATGGTCTAGAATATCAGTGATTAAGAAAGCATGGTTGATAAGAGTCTGGAATGAATGTGAATGAAGTGAGAGGGTTTGACCTAGACTTGGTCAGGTGACATGTCCCATGGTCACATGATAGTGGTCATGTGACTTGATAAGATTAGATAAAATAAGAAATCGTAACATTACCCCCCTCCTATGAATCGCATTCCAGGTGATTAAAGGGAACCTGGGAGGGCTCCGTCACATTGACGTAAGATGAAAATAAAGAATCAAAGTCTGTTTGGACCATTTGGAGTTTGCGGGGTGCCGCCGGGTTGGAAAGGTAGAAGTCGTTAATAGCCTCTTTGGCATTAGAGAGGTGGCTCTGAGGTTCCCATGTCCGGTCTTCCTCTTCATAGCCCTTCCAGTGTACTAAGAATTCCAAAGTTCTTCCTTTGAGGCGTGAATTGACTATGTAGTCCACCTCGAACTCTGGTTCTTCTCCTTCTGTGCCCACTACAGGTCCTGGGGCAACAACAGGTTGGTTTTCCAAGCGCTCTTTATACGGTTTTACTCTGGAGATATTGACTGTGGGGTGAATTTTAAGCGTCTTGGGGAGTTGAAGTTTTACGGCATTCGGGCTGGAAAGTTCAATGATGGTGTATGGACCGATCCATCGCTCGGTGAGCTTCTTTGATGCTCTATTAAGTTTGATGTTCTCAGTGGAGAGCCAAACTTTATCTCTGATGGTGTATTGAGGTCCTTTGGAGCAGTGTTTATCCGCTTGAACTTTCATTGCCTTTTGAGCTTTTTCGAGCGATGCTTCAGCTTGCTCGAGCGTCTTGGAGAAGTCATTGCCAAAAGAGGCAGCTGCTTTGTTCTTAGCTTTAAGGGGTTCTATCCCCATTCTTGGTTCGTAGGTTTTTGTTACCTCAAACGGTCTTTTGTTGGTTGCAGAATGTAGTTGGTTATTAAAAGTGAATTGAGCGAGAGGCAACCATTCAGCCCATTGGTCTTGCTTTTCGGAGGTAAAGAGTCTTAGGTATTGCTGTAGATCTCTGTTTACTCTTTCGGTTTGTCCGTCCGTTTGTGGATGGAATGCTGTGGACATCCAAAGATCGATCTTTAGCATTTTGGCAAGATCTTTCATTAATTGGGAAGTGAATTGTGGACCGTGGTCCGAAATGATTGAGTGGGGAAGTCCATGGTGCTTCCATACATGGTCTCGATAGAGTTCGGCTGTGCCGAGTGAGGTAATTGTTTTATTGGTGGGTATGAATTCCACCTCTTTGGAGAATTGGTCTACGATTACAAGAATCGTATCGTGTCCGTGGGAGAGTGGTAAGTCGGTGATAAAGTCCATGGAGATGTCTTGCCATGGGCCGTTTGGGATTGGATTAGGAATTAACTCTCCCGAGGGGGCCTTGTTCGTTGGTTTCATTTGTGCGCAACGATCGCATCTTGAACAATAATCTGTAACCTGGGTTCGAAGACCAGGCCATTGGAAATATTGTTCTATGGAACTCCATGTTTTGTTCGCGCTTCTGTGCCCTGCGATAGGTGAATCATGGTATAGTGTGATTATATCTTGGTGTAGTTGACCTGAAGGGGGTACGAAGATCTTGTCACCAAGATACAAGATTCCGTCTTTGGATAGCAGGTTAGGCCTTTCTTTATCTTTGCCTTTCTACTGCTCTTGGGCTTCTACAATTCTTTCGAGGAGTTTTCTTTCTTCTCCTTCGATTGAGTAGCCATATTTGGATTGTGCCCTTACTCTATATTCAGGGATCATTTGAAGACCTTTGTTATCGTCGTCAATTCCTTGTGCATGATCCTCTCGTCGAGAGAGAGCATCAGCTTTGCCCATTTGTGAACCGGGCTTATTGACTAGAATGTAATTAAATCGTGACAGCCATTGTGACCATCGGGCCTGTCTGTGATTGAGGTCTTGTTTGGTCATGAAATATTTGAGGTTGGCATGATCTGTCCAAACCTTGAATTCATCTGCCCCCTCAAGGTAATGCCGCCATTGTTCAAGAGCCAAAATGATGGCGAGCATTTCCTTGTCTGCGATTGGGTAATTCCTCTGTTCAGGGGTCATGGAAGCGGAGGAAAAGGCAACAGGGTGCCACTTGTCTTCTTGTTTAATGGAAAGGACCGTGCCGGTAGCGAAGTCGGAAGCATCAGTTTCGAGCCTAAACTCGCTGTTATTGTCTGGGTAGGCGAGTATGGGGGCTGTGGTAAAGGCCCTTTTTAGTGTGTCGAAGGCTTCCTGTTCAGTGGGTCCCCACTGCCATGGTTGGTCTTTCTTTGTTAGATCATTCAAGGGTCGTGAGACTTTGGAGAAGTCTTGAATGAATCTTCTATAGTAATTTGCGAGTCCCAAGAAGCTCTGGACTCCTTTAACGTTTTTGGGCGTTGGCCATTCTAGGATGGCTTCCACCTTTCCTTTCTCCATTTTAATCCCTTCGGTGTTGACGACCATTTCGAGGAATTCGACTTCTTTTTGCTTAAAAAAGCATTTCTCAGGCTTTAGGAATAAGTTGTGTTCCTTAAGCCTTTTGAGAACCTCTTGGACGATTTTATCATGTTCTAACTCATTGTCGGTTTTTGTGAAGATCATTATGTCGTCAATGTAGACTATGACGACACCGTCCATATCAGCAAAGATTTCGTTCATCATTTGCTGGAATGTGGCGGGGGCATTGCATTGGCCAAAGAACATTACTAAAGGTTCATAGGCTCCTGAGTGAGAGACGAACGCCACTTTCCATTCATCTCCTTCTTTTATCCTTATGTTATTGTAGCCCCATCGAAGATCTAATTTGGTAAAGAGCTTCGCCCCTTGGAGCTTATCCACTAATTGGCTTATAAGTGGTAAGGGGTAGTTATTCTTGATGGTCCATTCATTGAGGTATCTGTAATCTTGGACCAATCGTTTCTTTCCATCTTTCTTTGGGATGAAGAAGACGGGGCTTGTTTGTGGAGAGCGAGAGGGTCTAATATACCCCTTTTTGGTTTGTTCTTCTACAAAGGACTTCAGCTCTTCCATTTTGTCCTTGCTCATTGGAAATATTTTCGCCTTTTTAGGTTGAAAGCCAGGCTTCAGCTTTATCTCGTGATTCCAGGGCTTTCTTAAGGGTAGTCGTTCTGACTCCTTTTTGCTAAAGACGTCTAAGAAGTGATGGTATTCTTTAGGAACCATTTCCTCGAGAGTAGGTTCCTTTTTCTTTGGTATTTCAAGGTTTTTGATGAACTTGTGCACGGTCAAGGCGTGCTTTAATTCTTCTTCTTCCTCTTTTGCCAAGTTTGATCTGCGGTCTGAGAGCATATAGCAAGACCTTGGACACCTTGCCATCTTTACTTCTCCTTTTGTCCAGTCTATAGTTGGATTGTGCTTTGCCAACCATGTATACCCTAGAATCATGGGATTTTTGCCTAGATTGATCACTTCTGCGACTAGGCGTTCGCGATGTCCTTGATAATCTAAGATTATTTCTGCTTGGTGTGTAACTGCTCCAGCAGAATTCTTAGTTCCGTCAACATTAAAGACGGGGATCTCCTTTTCCATCTTTTGCAAGGGGAGTTTAACTTCTTCGGCCCATTTCTTGTCTACAAATATTCCATTTGTGCCACTATCCAAGAGGGCCTTGCATTGGTGTTTCTTGTTCTTGGTAGTGGGATGTGCGATCGAAATATCCATGAGGATTTCGTATTGCACCTTGGCGTTTCATAGGAGTACTCATTCTGGGAAACTTTCCTCATAAATATTTTTTTTGTTTTCTTTGACCGAATTAAGCCTGCAATCCCGTGCAGCAAGCTCCTTCTTTGGAGACCCAGTCTCGGTTGGTAGATGTACTCTATAAATAGGGGAGGGACATTCTTCAGAGTCTGTAGAATAGCATGTGGAAGAGGAATCATAGTCATCGTCGTCTTGTCCATTTTGTACAAAGGCGGAGAGTGAAGAGAAACTATTTTTTGTATTTAGTGGATTTTCTTTCGGCTTCTGAGGTCCCAGATCCCTCAGTTGCCATAGCCTTTTCCTGCTTTTTCATTTCTGTGTCGTGTAAGTCAAAGAAATAGGCTTTCATTGCTTCGTAGTCCATTCCCTTAATCACCTTCTCTGGCGAGGGTTCCTCTTTCTTGTCTTCTTCCTTCTTCTCAGTCATCGCCCTTACCTGAGGGCATTGTCCTCCTCCTACGTTCTTCTTTCGGCAGTCCATCTTGTGTCGGCCACCTAGGAACTTGCATTCGGAACATTCCCGTTTAGGGTCTTTACAATCCCTAGCGAAATGTCCATCTTTTTGGCAATTAAAGCATGTATTCTTCTTTGCTATTGCACCAATTTTCATCGGTTGACCTCGTCCTCCGTAGGTGCGGGCTTGACCTTCTCTATAATTTCCTTGAGAAGACTGTCCTGGTTTCGAAGAGTCTTTTCCTCTCAGTTTAAAGGACTCCATGCTGGTTCCTTTTTTCATTAAGACTTCTACATAATCTTGGATACAGTCTTTTCTTTGTTCATTGTAGAATATTTGCTGCATGATGTCTGAGTCTACAGCTTTTTCCAGTAGACGTACCCCATTTGGGTCATTGGCTGCTGGATCTCCTTTTGTGTCATAATAGTGGCCTAGCCACTGCGTAAGGAAATCTTGTATTCCTTCATTGTGATATTGTTTGCAATGCTCTAGACGTGCTCTTGCTTCATCCACCACATTGACTGCTTTGAATCTCTGATCCATTACGTCCCAGAGAGAGGTTTCATCTGGCCAGGTCACATATCCTTCCATGAACCTTGTAAGTGATTGTCTTGCCCATTGTTCAGCTCCATGAATGTCTTTGTCTCCTTCTTTTGGGCCTATTCGAGCTAGGATAGCGATGGCTTTCTCTCGATTATTGGTGAACGTCTCTTTATTTGCGTCTAGGTACAGTTTTATTCTGAGTTTCCATCCATCGTATCTCCCTTTAGTCCTGTTGAACTTCCCTGGTTCTGGCACCGATTCTACCTTCTTGTTTACTTTCACTTCTACGTTCCTCGTCTCATGTACCCCTGTTGCTCTTTGGAGAGTACGGATTTGAGCTTGTAAGTTCGCCACCAGTTCAGTAAGGGCTTGGACAGCCTCTTCGGTTGCCATGGCTCCTGGTGCGGGAGGCGATGGGTTGGTCTGGTCGGGGGATGAGGGTTGGTCTTTGAGGTGGTGCTCGAAGGATTTGTCGGTCTCGGAGTTGACGAATGGGAGCAGGTCCCTGTATGGGTACTGCGACGTCTTGCCGGGGTTACTTCTGGTTCAGGTGTGGGAGAGAGGGATGGGGTTCTGAGATTTTGTAAAGCTAATAATCCTTCTCTTAGTTGTGCGAGAAGTCCTATTTCTTGTCATTGTCGTGGTCTGGGGTCCTCGTATAATTGGACCGAAAGTATTTGTCTTCTAAAGCGAGCTGCTTCTTCAGGGGTAATTTGGAAGTACAGGAGTAAATCTTCGTCGAAGTCGAGATCTTCTCTGATGACGTCTAAGAAGTATGGGAGGAGATCTTCTCTTTCAAAAAGGGTTTGTCGTGGAAGTGGATCGGGTATCCCGAAGTGTGGATTTGGTGGCTGGTAATGAAGCCAACCATCTTGATCTTCCCTAGCTGGGAAGGGAGAGTACTCTGAATCTGAGTCTTCTTCTATCTCGGGGGTAGGGGTCCTTGGCATGTGGAAGTGGTGTCCTCCTTGATTGTCATAATATTCGTCATTTGGGTCGAATGACGCTTGTCGGTAATATTCGTAGTTTGGACCGACTTGTGTTTCCTCGGAGAGGCAAACCTCAATCTCCTCGGACTTGGCAGGATCTCTTGGGAACATTCGTATGAAAGTGAAAAGAAGTGTGGACTGTTGTCAACACCAACTTCTACTCTATCAGGTCAATAGCCACCTGACTAGAGTCTTCAAAGATCGTATGTAATTTGGGTCGTCGGGCACAAGACTGCTCTTTCGACAATGACCAAATGTATAAAGACTTATTTTTATAACAAAGTGGCCTCACGTGGACCTGAGCCTAAGCTCCTTCGAAAGTGAAACGTGCGGAGGCGGTTTTTAAACCAATTAAGTCCTCTCGAGGACACCCCTTGACAACCGGCCTAAAGCTCGGTCGACCTTCTCCTGCTTACGGCGGGGGTATATGTAAAAGGATAAAGGAGGTGCAAATGTGCATGAATGGTGAAGGGTGGTAGGTAACAAGAGATTCCCTTTGCCCCTAGGGTCCAGGGTTGTCGTGAACAACGGCGAGGTAAGATGAGTAGTGTGAGGGAAGTGCTGAGTAGTCAAGTCCTAATGTTGGCAACCTAAACCTGTTAAGGCTTCGGTCACACTACTAGACTTGCTTAAGAGATCAAGAGGATGATTTAGGGGAATCAACCAGGACTTGACTGAAGTCCGGTTGTTGTTGGATTCAGGTTTATATACTACTACATGTGTTTAGGGCAGGTTTGGGAATACTGACTAATGTACTACGTCATTAATGATGTCATGGTCTAGAATATCGGTGATTAAGAAAGCATGGTTGATAAGAGTCTGGAACGAATGTGAATGAAGTGAGAGGGTTTGACCTAGACTTGGTCAGGTGACATGTCCCATGGTCACGTGATAGTGGTCATGTGACTTGATAAGATTAGATAAAATAAGAAATCGTAACATCAAGCATATGTCACCCTCAAGGACACTATGACAACAGCCCCTCTTCTCCATCTCCCAACAAATGACAGCATTTTCAAGGTCGAAACTGATGGTTCCGGTATTGGTATTGGCAGAATACTTTCTCAGAAACAAGGCAATCACTTCCACCCGATTGCCTTCTATTCCCAAGGACTTAACTCCGCCAAATGGAATTATGTATCATGCCGCAGACCTTGAAACTTTGGCCATCATCAAGGCCCTTCATGAGTGGTGCCATTATCTCCTTGATGCTGTCCACCCTTTCGAGGTCTGGTCTGACCACAAGAACCTTGAGTTTTACCGTTGTCCTCAGGATCTCTCTTGTCGTCAAGCTCGCTGGCAATATACTTTCCAGCAATACCACTTTCTTATTTATCATCGCCCAGGCAAATCCAATCCTGCTGATCCTCTGTCCCAGAGGCCAGACTTTGAAAAGGGGGTAGAGCTTGATAACAGAAAGCAGATCCTTCTCCTAGATCACCTCTTTGTTCACCAAATCACTTCTGAACTTCCTGAAGCTATCAGTCCACTCCCTCACAGTACTGAATCCATCTTCGATATCATTCGCAAATTACAATACAAGAGAGAACGGTATGCTAAAAAGGGATTAAATAAGGAAAATTCTAAGTGGAAAGAGCAATCCAGAGTCCTGTACTGGCAAGAACGTCTTTACATCCCCAATGATGCCAAATTAAGGGAATGGATCATCAGAGACAATCATGATCACCCTTTAGCAGGATATCCTGGAATTCAACGAACAAGGGATCTAATCATGGCAAAGTTTTATTGGCCGTCCCTTCACAAAGACATAGAACGATATGTCAAAGGATGTGATGCCTGTCAAAAGACTAAAGTCCACCATTCTGCTTCAAAAACTCCCCTCCATCCAAACAAAGTTCCATCTAACCCCTGGGAAGTGATTTCTGTAGATATTATCGGACCGCTTCCTCCCTCTGAAGGATCAAATGCCGTACTGGTAGTAGTAGATAGATTAACAAAAATGACTCATCTCTTCCCTGTAGACACAACAATTTCTTCTAAAGGAGTCACTACTATATTTAGAGATCATATTTTCAAACTTCACGGTACCCCAAGAAAGGTTATTTCAGATTGAGGATCTCAATTTGTCTCTTCATTCATGATGGACCTATATGCATTATTAAAAATCGAGGGCAATCCATCCACTGCTTATCATCCCCAAACTGACAGACAAACTGAACACATGAATGCCAAGGTAGAACAATATCTCAGGCTTTATTGCAATCACAGACAGTCCGATTGGAAAGATTGGTTACCCCTCGCCAAGTTTGCCATCAATCGACGAAGAAATGAATCTACTGGATCTTTTCCATTCCTGCTTAATTATGGACAAGAACCTCTGATCAATTCCGACATGAGAGTTCAAGTTTGAAATGATGCAGCAAAGGATTTCATCGAATCCATCAAAAAGACTAGAGAAGAAGCTTCCACAGCTTTGGAGAGAGCAACAGCTGACATGAAAAGGTTTCATGATTGGAAGGCAAAAGAGAGACCGGAGTATAAAAAGGGAGATTTGGTATTGGTCGAAGCCACCCATATTCATACAGATCGACCTTCCCACAAATTAGACGATCGAAGACATGGTCCTTTCCAAATTATTGAAAAAGTTGGAGAAGGTGCTTACCAATTGAAGCTGGATAAATCCTGGAAAGCGATTCATCCAGTCTTCAATGAGTGCCAACTTTGGCCATATATTAAAGGGACTTATCCATCGCAACAAAGGGAATCAATTCCTCCTCCGGTTACGATCGAAGGGCATGAGGAACAAGAAATTGAACAAGTAATCAATTCTCGAGAGCGACATGGCCAAATAGAATATTTGGTTCACTGGAAAGGTTTTCCTTGTGAAGAACAAGAATGGAAAAAATCAGTAGACCTATCCAATGCTCCAGATGCCGTTTGAGATTTTCATCACAAACATCCTCTAGCAGCTCATCCAACTGCTCATCTTCAACTCTGTTCCCATAATTCTCCCTCCCTCTTCTCTTCACCTGACTTCCTTGCCTTTCAACAACAGTATAAGAAGTATTCTGACGACCTCTTTGAACTTCCTCCAGTTCTTGATCCTGCTCGTCTGGAATCCGAGCCTTAAAAAGGGGGTAATGTTAGAACTTTTTACTTCTTTTCATCATATCACAGACTCTTCTCGATTCTTCATTCACATGACGTCATTGTTCTACGACATTCTATCACATTCCATTCTCATGATGTCATTGTATTAGTAATACCATAGCCACCTTGTAGTCAAACACTATATAAACCTCCTGTATCTAGTCGACTGGCTCTCCAGTCTTGGAATTGTTACTCGTTTCTCCTCATTAGTAGTTCCCTGGAACTGCTCGAGTGTGAATATCATAACACAGACTAACAGACTCAGACATAAATGATTTCCATTCAAGCAACCGATAGTGTATTTTCTACTTGTGTAGACTGTTTCTAACCTGCCGAGTATCTTCCCGTGCGCCCTCTGAAGTACGGGAGTGTTGCGCTCGTGATGGTCTTGATAGCAAGTGCTTGGGACATAAGCAACACCAGGGAAATGAATCTGGTTGTATGCATCCACAAAGCCAGTGATGTCAATCAATATTGAACTATCGCAGCGATCTGCGTCATCTGCGTCACGTGGCACTTGGCATCATTAGCTCCTCCGAACAAAGGATATGTTGAGTA
>JBBPKI010001336.1:0-13091 GCA_038089155.1 Nevesoporus exiguus
ATTGTTCTGTCCGCACTCGAGCTCGTTACGAGACTAGCTTCTGATCTCGGAGTACTGCGCCTGGTCTGAATCAGAGACTGGGTTTGTTCGGCGTGGACCAAAGTCGAGCTCTCTCAGCTGCTTTGGGCACTAAACTACGTCTCAGTCCATGAACTCAACAAGTACAGTCCTTCACTTGTCCGATAAGCTCCGTGCCCAAAATGACATTTCCAAGGAATGAGCATGAAACGTAGCATAAGACAGCTTAATGACATGATATACGGTGAAAAGTACATATAGTCGTGTTGAAGGGAGGAAAGGGCGATATTTAGGCAGTCCTGAAGCCAGCCTTTAGATGCCGTGATCACGAAGGCCGGATCTGGACTTACTTGTGCGAGGCTTTGATAGCGGCAACCTTGGCCTTCTTCTCCGCGACACGTTTTTGGAGGATGACGCTGCAAGGTGAAATTTGGGTGAGCGCATACATGCAAGTGCTTGGACAGGGTCGTACTCGTATTCCGCCTTTTGCTCCTTCTGGCGGTCGAACCGGCGACGGTTAAGGGCCAGGAGGCGGCGGCGGCGTTGCAGACGGATGGGAGTAACTAGCCGCTGAATCTTGGGTCTAGGGATCGACGTGAGCCATCGAACCCCATGGATAACTATCACAACTCACGCCTTGGTGTAGGGTTTAGCGTTCTCCTTCTTCGAGCTCTTGACCTCCCGTCGAACGACATATTTTCTGACATCGTCTTCCTTGCTCAAGTTGAAGAACCTCCTGATCTTGGTCGCACGCTTGGGGCCAAGTCGCTTGGGGAGGACGCTGTCGGTCAATCCGGGAATATCGCTATCGCCTTGCTTTACGATGATGAGAGAGAGAACAGCGATGTCGGGACCGACAATGCATCCACGGACGGACTTGCGCTTGCGCTCACCATTGCGACGAGTGCGGTAGCACGAGTGTCCATCGGAGAGCAGGAGACGGACACGGTGTGGAAGGAGAACACCCTGTTTCATGGGGAACCCTTGCTTGTCGTTCCCACCCGTGATGCGGAAGATGTAACCCTTCCATTCATCGCCGAGAGAGTCAGCCTCGACTTCTTGGGCCATTTTCTTGTCGAAGAAGACGCGGCTGGGTCGTGGTGAGACGGATACACGTGATGAGATGGTGTTGGACGTACTAGCGCCTCTCCTCGTCGACGGCGATGATTTTTTGTTGGCCAGTCGCGGGGTCTGCACGCAACGATGAGTTCAGGACGTGCGATCTCACGCATATACTCACTGGCGATGTTGAGCTTCATACTTTGTAGCGGTTAGCACTGACGTCTGCGAGAACGAGGTAAATGTACTTACGTGGCTTGAGGTCGTCGACGCCGTCGGGTCGGTCTTGAGGAGGGCGAGCAGCGTCCAATTCATAGCTGACTAACAAATTAAGGTTTACAACTGTACAGCGTGACAAGCCACAGCATCACGCGTGACATACCGTGTCATCGCTCCCTCTACGTGCCGTTCGAGGACATCCTCAAGACTTTACTCAGCGTCCGTCAACCCACCAAAATCTGTGCGTGTTCGTCGTGCTCGTCATTCGCAACATTCTTGACGATTCCTTAGAGCAACCATGGGTCGTATGCATGCTCCCGGGAAGGGTATCTGTACGTCGTCGAATGCACCCTACTCGGATGGTTCAGCGCTGAACCCTCCGCAGCCTCATCTGCCCTTCCGTATCGCCGCACTCCACCATCGTGGCTCAAGACAACCCCAGATGAAGTTGTCGAGCACATCATCAAACTCGCTCGCAAGGGCCTCACCCCGTCCCAAATCGGTGTCACCCTCCGGGACTCGCACGGGATCCCCCAGGTGCGCTTCGTCACCGGCAACAAGATCCTCCGGATATTGAAGAGTCGTGGTACGCGCGGGTGTACTTGTCGACGATCCCAGATTACTGACTTGCGCCATCGTTCTCGATTCATTCGTAGGCCTTGCACCTTCCGTCCCTGAAGACCTCTATCACCTGATCAAAAAGGCCATCTCTGTCCGCAAACATCTCGAAGTGAACAGAAAAGACAAAGACTCCAAATTCCGCCTCATTCTCATCGAGAGTCGGATTCACAGATTGGCGAGGTATTACAAGACCAAGCAGGTCATTCAACCCAATTTCAAGTATGACGCCAACACTGCGCCGACGTTGATTTCTTGATCTGGGTGTGTCATTAAGCGGCGGCGGCGGCGGCTTGGTGAGCCGAGTGGGCGGTAGTTTGCGCCAAATAAACCGTCTTCGTTGCGCAGAGTGGATGTTGCCGTCGACTTGGGTGTGGCACATACGTCATATAGCAAACCAAAATGTAGGCTTTTTCGCTTTTTATGCATACGTCAATCATGCACATCGTCGTGGAGCTTCGTTCTCCGGTCATGGAAGAGGCGTCGACTCACTCTCCCCAATCAATCATACCATGAGAACACGATGACGACTTGAGTAGAAGCGACAGAGCATACCCCACTGCAGTAGCTCGCGGATATCCTGAAAATTGACTCACCCGGGCCACATTGCTTCGATCGATGTTAACCGAGATGTAACCACTCCGGGTTACTAGATCCCAGTATCTAACATATATACCGCTCGCGGTACTGAGTGTAACCACTCAGTATCATCTGCCTTTTGGCTTGGTGGCTAAGTGCGACGGTCTAGTCATTACACATGAGTCGGCGAGGGGAGCTAAAAGGGCGAAGATGACGCTAATGGACCAATGGTGTTGGACGTCTCCCGTACATCCACCATGTTGAGGATCATACAGTCCTGAACGCAGGTAACAGATCCCAGAGCGAGCTGGAGTTTGTAACACCAACCAGGCTCAGGATACTAGCCATGGTTTCGGCGAGGTTCAGCGATTCCAGGGCCGACGCAACACGGGCTTTCGACTGTTTGGAAGGGCAGACACCCGTCCTACTGTGTCAGAAGGGGCTGATTGGGACCGGTTAGGCAGGTCGGACATCCTGAGGCATCTGAGAACTCTGACACACCCGACACGAGGCGCACCGTAAGCTTTGGCTCGACCTTTTTAAATGAGGTAGAGTAGTCCAGTGGTATAGAACTTCCTGGGTTCGCAATAAGGTCCACTGGTGGCAATGGGCGCCATGGCGCCAATTCATGACAGGTACATATTCCCTCTTGATAGGGCTGCAGGGTCAAGGTTCTCGGTATGTCAATCGGTTTGTCTTATTGATCCCGTGACAATATAGATCAGCCCACACGGCACATCTGTACCAATTATTATAGACTTTCAATTCGCATTCACAAGATATGCTACACAGATCCTCAACGCGAAAGAGAAAACGACCTATTATTCTTTTTCGCCACCTTCTCTAGGGCCGTCCTTAGGACCCGGAACATCATTTCTGTGTATTCCTTGGAAGGATATGTCTCTTCTCTTGCAGTTACTGACTCTTTGTTGCCTTCCCGTCGATGGGCTTCGACGACGATCTTAGACCCTTCGAGCTTGCACAACAACCTCCTTGGTTGTTTGCCTGGATCAATGGTGCAAACGACGCAGTGCTCGGTTGTAGCGGTGTTTTCGATCGTGCAGCATGTGGGCAAACTGACGTCGCTCCAAGCGCGGTCGGTTGGCTGCACACATCGCAAATTAAGCCATTTCTTCAAAAGGGGGAATAAGCTATACCACTGTGCGAGGGTTTCCTTCAACCAGAGCAGCTCCTTGGATCTTTCCGTGTGCTAGGCGTCGCCAGCTCTGCTCCGTTCTGGACCAATCGCCCACCACCGTTTCTGTACCGCTCAGCGACATGAAGACCGCCAGAATAGGGAAAGATCCTACCACAATCGTGCACAAATCCATTCCGGACATAGCTTAACTGGAGTTTGAACCAATTTTCGGCCGTGCGTGGATCCTTGAAATGGCATATACCATTGAGGGATGCAGTGCGTATCGTAACATCGTTGCCGCTCACTTCCCAGGAGGTCTTTCCGATACCACTGCCATTCCTATACACGAATCTGTCCCCCTGCTCGCTGGCGGGGGATCAACTAGGAAGAAATTAGTTGAGATTACACGTCAACCACGTACGACAACAGGGTGCCTCCATCTGGAGTGATCGATTGCCATTTGAATGTGTTGGCCTTCTCAAGGCATACACTGGGTTTTCGTGATGAGATGCCAAATGGGACATTGATGTACTTGTGAGTCACCACGATACACATTGGTGGTGGGCTGGTTTTGATGTGGTGCGGGATGGTTCTGTCGTGTGATGGGCTAGGTTGCCTTACTGGTACCGTTTTCCTGCGCTGATGGGGGAAGGGCGTGCTATTGTTCAATATGGACGGAGAGTATGTCGTTCCTGGTCGTCAAGCCACCAATCAATTATCGTTCCGCTACATGAGGGCCAAAAGGCCTGGTAAGATCTTACCTGGATGGATTAATTGAGCAGAGGGCTCCACCCACCCTGGCCCGAGGATGTTGACGTCGGTTGGAGTAGTTCCTTCGGACAGTGGTGTTCCACCGAGATGCCATTGGCGCAATGGTGCCCTGTCGATGGATGGCATCGTTAGCCCCCAATCTGTCAAATTTTCATTCTTAATGCCTGGCGTGTGGTTCGAAGACATGAGTGAAGTTAATTACTAGCAGGATTTTACCTAGACGAGCTGATGAAACGGATGGCCCCGCTTTCTTCGACGAGCGGAGGATTGCCTGGATTGTCTTGAAATGCGGGCGCGAAGATGGTTCACGGGATATGCAGTCAGAAAGCAACTGCCACACCGCGTCGTCAAAACCACGCTCAAAAGTCTCACTCCATGTAGGTCGATGAAGTTCAACGAGACCTTCTTTGACCACCTCGTCTGGCTCCCTGGAAAATGGAACCTCTCCCGTAAACACCTGTCGATGCCGTTGAGAGCATGTAGAATGGGTTGTAATTATTGATACCTCATAGATCAACATCCCGAACGCATATACATCAGTTTCGAAAGAGAGAGGTTCACCTCTCAGCGCCTCCGGCGCTAGAAATCGAAGTGTTCCTTTTATCTGGTCTGTCCTGGTCCCTGTCGCCTCCGAGGAGTAAACCTTTGACAGACCAAAATCGGTAATGCATGCCTTCCCGGAATCATCTACCAGAACATTTACCTATTAACTCATGAAAATCATGTGCGTGAATGCAAGAACATAGTGATCCTACCCCTTTCAGATCTCCATGAACGACATACTCTTCGTGAAGGTAGTACATCCCAAGAGAGACCTCGAAGATCTCCATGTTTTGATTAGAAGAAGAACCCTCAGAAATTGCACATTACAGCATACTTACTAGCTTTGTACGGTCCGCTTTTGGGGTGGCAGCTAGGTATTGAACAAGGTTTCCTTTCTGCATGTACCGCGAGACGATAAACGGGGGCGACGTTAAGATGGATGCACCATAGAATGGGACGACGTGATCATGGCGTAATGTGCTCCAAATTTCAGCTTCCCTCTCCAAGGCCTGTGCATGCACGTAGATAGACAGCTAATAGCAGAGATTTGAAGGTTAAAGACAAACCTCTCTCATATTTCCAACGCCCTTCAAAGTTTTCACCGCAACAATTGTGCCTCTGAATCGCGCCATAAAGACCGTCGCAAATCCTCCACCGCCTATCGTACCACAGTAGTCGAGGTCGTACTCTGTGATCAGCCATTTTTGGCGCCTCGGCGCGCTCTTTCCTGTAGTTGACCTGATACACTCAAGGCTCTTCTGCATAATTTGCATCTCCACCGGCATATCTTCCTCGGAAGTCATTCCAGTATCCCTCAGCTCCTGAAAAACATGCAGAATCCTTAGGGACTAAAATGTGATAGCTCACATACCCGCTCCATTGCCGCCATGGCCTGATCTTCCTGTTCGTCACTATAAATGCCGAGATGGCGACGAATCTCCTCGTAGTTTCCCACAAGGATCTTCAGGAGAGCCAGGAGAGCATCTCGGTCTGACATCGCAGCTTTCTCCTGAGCTTCGACGTGCGATGGAAGGTGTGTCATCTAGGTATCCATATGATGCAGACAGTCTCGCATGTGTTAGCCACTCGTACTCACAGGAAACAACTTCGAGCAGTCAGCAAGCTGGCGATTTGCTCGTTCAATGTCCTTTGTAATATTCTCAAAGCGAAGTAGGGCTTGGAAGAACGACATGCTAGCGAGCCTTTGCAGAATAGTTTGAATATCTTCAAGTTTCCTATTGGTCCAATGTGCTGCGTTAGTAGTTTTTCATCTCAGACGTGCCTCCTAGCATGCTAGCGTACGCACTCTTGAAGCTCTGCAACGTTGCTTTGCTCATGCCGCGCGTAGCCATGAACCCCCTTGATGATGAGGGCTGCTCGTTGGATAATGTCCTTGCACCTCTTTTGTGCAAACTTGATATGTTCGTAAGTATCTGTCATTTGTTGTACTACCTTGAATGCGGGTAACAGGCTACCAAGCGAGCCGGCATTGACTACGCTGGCAACAGGGGTTAAAATATCATGCATTTCAGTGGATTCGGATGGTTGAAATCGAATGGAACGTCGAAAAGGAGTAAAGAGCGTGACACAAGGTCCTTGACCATTGGAAGGCTCTGAGTCGCCAGCGCCAATTCCAGTATTGTTGTGTCAAAAAGCGTTGGAGCTATACTCAGCGAATTAAACCACTGCAGTGGAGCCGATAAGTCTTAAAAAGGACTTGCTAGATATCGATGAGCATTATAATAATCAACGGGGGAACGGATCCTGCACAGGAAGCAGTGCAGTATATACATACCAGGTTAGATGGATTCAAGTATATTTCCAGGAATGGAGTGCGCTGAGAGCGAGCCTTGCCAATTGCTCTTCCAAGTCAGTAATCATTCAATGGTCCGTCACCATCCATATTAAGCCCGACCTGCAGTGTTGGCATTAGACATGCGGGCGCTCAAGAAAGCGTTGAACAGCTTTCTCACTTAGATGGTGGTAATGCCAAAGGCCATGCTGAAACCCAAAGATCTAATGCACGGCAAAAGGATTCGCACCTGCAACTACATAGTACTCGTATCTTGAAAAGAGAGACGTCGTTTTGTTGCTCTTCCTCTAACTTAGAATTGCTGTTAGTACTACTACTAGTAGAAGGTGGAACGTTGTTTATGCACATTTGTTCGACGGGCGCTCATCCGAATCGACTTGTAGACCCGCGTAGGAAGATGCTGCAACCAACGTGCTAACCCGGCCTACCAGGCAGGCTACTATCATGCTTTGCGTCGTTGACTGGTGCACATGCAAACAGAGACAACCGCAGATATAGTTTGACGCTTCTCGCCCTCCGCATTACCAATCGACAGAGGACTAGAGTGCAGACGGACAAGTAAGTATTATGAAGTAATGTTGCTCCCTTCTCCTAGACCGAAAGGAACAGGGTCTGTGTATGCAGCATCTGTCTCGGATGGTACTGGCATATCCGTCTTTTTTATAATAAAAGACTTCGTAACGAAAAAGACGACAGTTCCAGTGATCAGCGCAACTCCAATGACCCCACCTACAACAGCTCCGGCGATCGCCCCAGTGTTTAAACCATGAGGCGACGACTGGGTTGCTCCAGATGATGATGTAGTAAGGGACGATGACTGTGTTGCTCCTGATGATACCGGAGTAGGCAACGCCGAAATGATAGTGGTTTGTGTCGGAGTCGGAGTCGACTCTGGACTGTCTGAATGACCTCGTGAATAGTGCGTGCGGCGCTTATGAAAATAGACACCTACCACCCACAGACTGAGCAAGGTTTACATCGAACGTGCCAGTTGTCTGTAAAGAGAGCGTTGGTACATTTCCAGTAGACAGTTGATATGGGTCATGCATACTATCACATCTTGATATGCCCAATGTGGCACCGCCGTGCCATTTGGAACACCCGGCACGTAGCTGTTCAGAGCAGTCAAATTCATGTAACTGTAGGGTATATGGCGACATACATTCCCAGATATTGTGTCGTGCAGTTGGTGGACCATGTCATCCAACTGAAAGCAAAAGGTGAGAACACGTAGACAGCATCTCAGGGGAATTCGCGTTACGAGATTGTGGAGGCGTTCTGGCAGAGGGCACAAGCGGAATGGAGGTTGTACGTGATGGAGCTACATATGCAATGATCTCCTCCACCTGCAGCGGGGCCCGAATAATGGGTGCCAGGTGGAATAGCAAAGAGTGTGTAATCTAGTTAAACATTAAACTGCGATGCCTCGTAGAATCAGAAATCAACTCACTACCACCATTACAGGGGGCTAGCAGATACGCTGCAACAAGACAGGGGTTCTGGTTCAGGGTGTTATCCATCTATTTATCAATACAGCTTAAGGGTTCCAACAAGCATGTAGCAAAGAGTCGCACCCAGCCAAAGGGGGGTAGGCAAGCTGCAGTGGTGGATTGAGCATAAATGCCTAGTGGGACCCTGAGAAATACGACTGCAACCACGAGGGGAAGGACCATAAACGATGGGAAGTGGCCTATGTTTCTGCTTGGCAACATGGTGAGGAACGGAATGAGTCGTTGAAGAGCTTACACCCAAATATACACCTAAATATACTTGCCCAAGTGGCCTTCGGCTCGGGCCTAACTTCTATCATGATGTACTACCGGCGTAAACTGGTTACTTGGGTTGTTTAAGTTCAGGCATAACTCAATCATACCGTTCCCTGACTCCCACAGCAAGTGGGGTATGCCAGAAATGTATAGATTTCAAGCAAATGGACCCGCAGAATTACTTAGCTCAAGATTGCCTGAGCATAGCTTAGAGCGCTGGACTTCGAAGAAGTCCCACTTCTTGTAGGAGCTGGCAATAGATGTCAGAAGTGAAGCATCGCACACTATTTGAGAGACAGGTACAATATACACTGTAAAAGATCATGTTCGCAGACTCGCAGCATCTTAGGTACCGCCCGCGCTGACAAAAGCAAGGCTGAGGGGTCCTTAAAAGGAAAACGCAAGGCAAACGATGACAAGCTGTGTAACTAATCGCCGATAAAGAGTGTAAGTACTAACAACCACACGAGCATCAGAATGATGGGGCGAGCGCATTCTGCCTGTGCATGGGGCAACACAACTACGTAGTACATCGCATGTCACCTAAAATGAAAAAATGGTCGTTTTGTTATTTTTCTCCCCAGCTTTCACCGAAGCTGCCTTTAGAACATGGAACGTCGCTTCCGCACGTTCCCCCGATGGATAAGTCTCTTCCCTGATCGTTATCGGTTCTTTGTCGCCTTGCCGTCGATAGGTCTCAAAAATGACCTTGTTTCCTTCGAGTTTGCAACACCATGTTCCGGGCTGTCTGCCTGGATTCGTGGTGCAAACGATGCAGTTCTCATTCCCGGCGTACTCGTCGATTATGCAGCGTTTAGGCAGGCTGACGTCGCTCCAATTCTCTGTTGGCTACGCTTTACATTCAGCACACATCTTTGGCAAAACATTTTGTTAAAAACGATATACCTCTTTCTCTGGATCGCCGTCGACCAGGTTAGCTTGTTGGAGTTTGCCGGACGCGAGGCGTCTCCAGCTCCGCTCGGTGTAGAACCAATCGCCAATCGCCGTTCCTACATAGATCAGCTACACGGAGACTGCTGAAATAGAGAAGAACGCACCCCAATCTCCGACATTTCCGCCACGAGCGTAACTTAACTGTAGCCTGAACCACCTTTGTGCTGTCATGGCATCCTTGAAACGGCAGATCCCGGTGTTGACCTGAGTGCGCAGTGTAACGTCGACCCCGTTCAATTCCCATGAATTGTCTCCACTGCCAGTGGTGCTTTTATACCAAAATTTGTTTCCATCCTCGCTGACAAGAGATCGTGAGGAAGTAGATTTACTAGAATTGTATCAGTCGCGTACCGCGATAAGGACCCTTTCTGAGCTCTGATGAAATGCCATTTACCGGTTTCCTCGAGGTATGCCGCGGGTTCTCGTGACGAGGTACTGAATTTGACATCAAAGTACTTGTTATCAACCTCGATACACGTTGAAAGTGTGGCAGGGATGGCTTTGAAGTCGCTCGGAACTGACTTTTTTGATGACTGGCTGAGTTGATTCCCTGATGACGAACTGCTTTCCTTGGGAACCGGTACCGGGCTACTGAGCAGCGTACGCGAGGCATATCTCATCGATTCTGTTTTATTAATGTTCCAATCTGTCAAAGCTCTCTCCTCGGTGCCTAGCAAGGGGTCTAAAAGAATGAGCGAGGGCGAAGTAGACATCGGGTGAGATGTTACCTGGATCGACAGATTGAGTGGATGGTTCCGCTTTCTTCAACGAGTAGAGTGTTGCCTGGATCGTCTTAAAATGTGGGCGCACGGACGGACTACGGGATACGCAGTCGGAAAGCAACTGCCAGTGCGTGTCATTGAAACCGCGCCTGTAAACCCTATCCGATGTTGGACGCTGGAGTTCAAGGCGACATTCTCGGACCAGATCATCAGACTCCCTGATGAACGGAACCTCTTCTGTGAACACCTATCGACGTTACATCAGATCGCAGAGAATGGATCGTGATCATTGATACCTGATAGATTAACATCCCAAATGCATACACGTCAGTTTCGAAGGAGAGAGGTTCATCTCTCAGCGCTTCCGGTGCTAGAAACCGAAGTGTTCCTGCAATCTTGCCCGCCTCTGATCCCGTCTTCCCCGAAGAGCGAACCTTTGACAGTCCAAAATCGGCGATGCACGCCTTCCCGGCATCATCTACCAGCACGTTGACCTACAAAGTCAAGGATATCAGTCGCGTAAACAAGGAGACACACTAGTCTTACGCCTTTCAGATCTCCATGAACGACATCTTCTTCATGAAGGTAGTACATCCCAAGGGAAACCTCAAAGAGCTTCGCATGCGAATTAGAAGTCAGCAACTTCCTAGGCGCCCATCCCGGTGTACTTACCAACTTTGTACGGTCCGCGTGCGGTGTCTTGGCCAGATATTGAACAAGATTGCCATTCTGCATGTAGCGCGAGACGATGAATGGTGGCGAAGACAAGGTGGAAGCGCCATAGAATGGGACAATGTGATCGTGGTGTAGTTTACTCCAGATTTCTACTTCGCGCTCCAAGACCTGTGCATAGCGTGACGTAAGCAGATAGCCAAGTTGTGGCGAATTCGTCTACGAACCTCCCTCATGTTTCCGGTGTCCTTGAATCTCTTCACCGCAACCATCGTGTACCTGAATCGCGCTTTCGATACGGTCGCGAATGCGCCTCCGCCTATCTTACCACAATCCTCGAGGTCGTATTCCGTGATAAGCCATCTCCTTTGTTTCGGTGCGCTCCTTCCTGTCGTGGTCTTGATGCATTCGAGGCCCTTTTGCATGAGTTGCATCTCCACCGGCAAGTCTTCCTCCGAAGCCACTCTGGCATTCCTCAGTTCCTAAGAAATTAACTTCCTGAAGACGAATATACGTAAGTGTACATACCCGCTCTATAACAGCCATGGCCTGATCTTCCTGCTCGTCGTTACAAATGCCAAATAGATGACGCATCTCCTCGTAGTTTCCTGTGGATGCTCTGAGGAGCGCCCGGAGCGCCTCCCGGTCTGAAAGTGTTGCTCTGCTCTGAGCTTGGACTTGCGATGAAAGGTTGATCATCTTTGAATCCGAGTCACACAGACGGTTACAGCATATTCTATCCCCATACTCACCGGAAATAGCTTCGAACACTCGACAAGGTGACTGTATGCTCGCTCTATAGCCTTGTTGACGTCCTCAGAGTAGAGTAGCGCTTTGAAGAACGGCAGGTTGGCGAT
Organism: Nevesoporus exiguus; assembly: GCA_038089155.1. Classification (NCBI taxonomy): domain Eukaryota; kingdom Fungi; phylum Basidiomycota; class Agaricomycetes; order Boletales; family Boletaceae; genus Nevesoporus; species Nevesoporus exiguus. Next base: position 11,730 of record JBBPKI010001336.1, read on the forward strand.
TGTTTGCAAAATTATTTGAACCTCTTCTAACTTCCTATTTCCAGTGGATCGGCCGATGGAATGTCGGGTCAACAAAGCCGCGTTCACGACGACAATCAGTAAGTACGTACGATTGGAGCTTTGCGACATCAGATTTAGAAGGTGGACCCTTGGGCGAGTTACCATGGACCTCTCTGATGATGAGGGCCGCTTGCTGAACGACAGCCTTGCATCGTTTTCCCCCGAGCTTGATCTGTTTGCAAGTGTCTGACATTCGTTGAACTACGTTGAATGCAGGTAATAATGCGCCAAGCAAGTTGGCATCGGCCACGCCTATCGAGGCTAAAACGTCAGTCATGGGGAAGTTGAGACTCGAGGGCTCAGCACGCAAGGGCGACGTTCAGCGGTTCAGATCCCGGTGGTAGCGCGGCAGGGTTTTTGACCGAGCCGATGCATAGATATGTGGCGGCAACCGTCAGGCCTAACGCCCAACTTTGGCTCTAGTCGTACACCCTCAGAGCCTCAACCGGACCATCTGACATGTCCGAGCCCGGTGCGCAGTGAGTATATATGACTTCTCTTCCTAAATAAGACGGATCAGTCCGAGACCAACTGATGGACCTGAACGCGTTCCACATCTTTATTCAGGACTATCTTAAACAGGAATAATGTTCGGGCGGCGATACCAGTGAAGCTGAACACGTATCACAGATGCCAGCGGCATTACGTATCTCCACTCCTCTTTGGGTTTCCTGAAGCGCCAAAGTACTTTCAGTCCCTTCCACGTTTGTCCACAAGTGAGGGCATGCAACCAATCAAGCCCTCAGACGATACAGCGCTTTGCTCACCCAAGTTGTAACAGCTGGTCACATGCACCTTGTCTAGAGATTAGACCCGCTCAACCGGCATGATAGCTTAGCGCTTCGTGCGGTGATTGAACGTCAGCGTTTGAACCCCAGAAAGGGGGGCGTAACGAGCACCACCACCGGCCGGCGTCGTTCCCCGACATGTGCTAATCTCAGGGATTCTGCTACTATTTTAGCCAGCATTCCATGAAATTGGGTGGGGGGAACTTAAATAAGTACATGGTACCCACTTGTAGGGAGCTATCTCACGACCTCGAGACCACCATTGGGATCCCCGCATAATGGCTAATAACACAACCTCATCATCCCTCTCTAATGGCGTTTATACTCTTCTGTCCGATCAGACAGGAGGATGTCTCACGTTCACAGATGGTCAATCTGCCCCGCAAATGTGGAGCTGTAATCTAAACTCTGCACAGCAACAGGTAAAAGACAAACACGTTTCTGTAGAATGAAAACACGCTTCTGACTGCTTCCCCAAGTGGCAGATACAGGCACTGAGCAATGGCACGTATGC
>JBBPKI010001337.1:0-13076 GCA_038089155.1 Nevesoporus exiguus
CGGCTGGTTGCCTCGCGGGTGAGGATGTTACCTGATGCCCTAACCACAAAAATAAACGACGACTCTTTCGCAACGTTCTTCCGCCTAACCTAACGCACGGAAGCTCATCGCAGTACATAACTAGAGATGGGTTTGGCCGAGACATGAATGCATGCACATACGGCCGCTTCCTTCCCTTTTCCCTTCATTCTTCATCTTCATCTCTAGACTCGATGTAGCTGCACCCCAATCGAAAGCATCTTCGCGGCTATGTATCACCTAAATCCGATCCGGTCGCAGGTTTGGGTACGGACGGAGTAGTCGATTCATTTCCCTTCCTTGGACCCGAGTTTAAAGTTATTTTTGTCTTGGTCACCGTCAGACAGGAGAGGGGGGTCGTTCTCAGGGGGAACCAAGATACCGTCATCGTTGCGCGTTCAGGTCTGAGTATACATTTAGGGCGACTCTTTGGCGAAGGCCGATCCCTCTGGTAGCTTGACGACCGCCAAAAGATGACGACGACGGCAACAAAAAGATCATGTATGTACCAGTGACTTGCTTTTCAAGTTGTCAGTTGCGTGTTCAAACCAATCCTCGTCCAGCCTTCGACTGACGATTACTGATTTACATTGGGATGGCGCCCCAGAAAGTATTTTCTGAATGTCTGGACGGCCTGAGAGCTCTGAGCGCTTCGCGGGCACACATCGTGTCGCATGGCCGCCACATGGCGTGGGGGGTGCGCTTCTGCTGCACCACGATGGGCTGTCATCGCGACAGTCAGAGGGACACAGCCTTTTTGACTCCTGACGGCCTCAATGTGTCTTTCAATTTTCGAGTATCTATTTGCATGATTATTGATTAGTTGGACTGAACAGAAGAGGCGCCTGTTCTGCAGAGCTGACGTGGGTCCTTGTTTCTTAGCCATCGTGCACTGGGAATTCAGTCGCCCCGTACTTTCAAATCTCGATCGTAGCACGACGGTGTCTCAAGCTATTATTTTGCCTTTTCGTTAGAACATAGATAGCCTCTTCTCGCGAATGGCCCAAGGTAGAACAACCGCCTGCTATGGCATTGTGTAATGTGGGCGGTCCCAGTAGCTTGGATCACATCTGCACATAAGCACTATGTTAGACCTCCGGGGGGACGAGAGACGGTGCGTTCTGCAATAATTGTATCAAGACTGGATCTGGAACGTCCGCAACACGCTGCTTGTAGCATAAGGAAAAGGCGGGGAACACTTGACGTACCCGTCTATAATGTCCGGGCCAACGACATGCATGCTCCAAGCGCTATTTGGAAGGCTTGCGCTCGACGTCGACACGCGGCCACGTTCTTCGACATCTATGCTTGCCGTGGAGAATGCCGCATTTTCATTGCAATTTTTTTTTGCAGGCCATCCCGCTTATGGGTAGCTTTCAAGACCACCGAGATGAGGACGCCCGATAAAGGAGCTTAGTGGTGTGCAGTACGAGTCGTGGTACGGGATCAGTAGGAATGAACTTATCGTGGTCGACCCCAAGTAGCTATCGATCAATGCATACTGTGCACGCCTGCTGGAAACCGTCTGCGACTGGGCCTTGTTCGTTCCACGTTGCGCAGCGTCTGTCAACACATTTGACTATGGGACTGGTGCGCTTGGCTGCTGAGAAGACGAGGTCGAGGGATCTCTAGGCGACCTTATCTTTCCTGGGCGAATGGGCCGACAGGCAAGCGCTCCATCACATGATGCCAACGAGACGTGGAGATCATAAGACTCTGGTCGCTTCCTGAATTGGCGGCGGACGCATCGGCAGTCCACGCGAAGGGAAATCCGTTTCCATGGGCGCGGTAACGCCAGATTGGTTGGATGAATCGCCGCGTTCGAGTACACGGTCGACAACATTAGAGTAATGGTTGCATGAAATGAAGGTGACGTTTAGATTTGATGAGAAGAGGAGCTAAATCGTGTGTATCGATCTGATCTCGATGTATATGAATGGCCGTAGACTGAAGCGGGATAAACTGGGGCCAGATCCTGGAACGACAGCGATTGAGAGGATATACGGGCCGGCATCTCTCGGGAGCTATACTAGCTAGGCAAGTGGTGCCGTCAGCGTATGGCACCAAGTAGAGCGAGGGATGACAAGAGACAAAAATGCTTTAGTTCAAGAGACGGTAAAGGTGGCCCGCAAAAAGCGGAGGATCGATGCGAGATGATACTATATGCATAGGGGACTTTTCATGACAATGAACACAATATACAGCGAACGGGGGGTGTGTACACATGAGCAGGCGGGATTGCGAATGTTAATAAGTATCGGTGCTGGATACAGCAATGAGTGGGGTTGGTGATGGGGGTGAGGTTGGGAAGTATTCTTGGAGTAATTACTACTTCTAGAGGGGGAGTCAGAAAAGGAAAGGGTTGTAGTTGAATAATCGACGGGCGTACGGAATGGCTTGCCACGAGCTTAAGCTTCTCGGTCCTCCCGGGTCTGCCAGCAGATAAAATGGACGCGGCCTGTTGGCGGTTTATTCGCCTGTTTCGATTGACGTTTAGATATGCAGTCCATGTCTGCAGACGACCCCGCATCCTCTGCCCTCCTCGCCCAGCTCCTCTCCGACTCCGCTGCAACTCGCAACGCCCGCGTTCACTCCTGGATCGAGCACCAGTTTGACTTTGTTCTCTCCGAACACTCCCACATTTATCTTGCACCTTCCCGTTCCTCCTCCCCGACCCCATCTTCCTCCCTCGGCGCACACCGTGCTTACTCCATCAACCGCCCTGATTCCGCGCTCCTTCCCCACATCTCCTCCGGGTGCACTTCCACCCCTTGTCCTTCCTACGATCCCATATTCCTCTCTGCCAAACCCACCACAGACGACGACTTTGAGGAGCAGGAACGCGTTCGTGCGCTCCGCTTCATCATCCAGGAAATGGCCCACTGTAAGTCCTATACACCTCGTCCTTGCAACCGCGACAAGGTTTGCGCACGTCCTATGCCTTCATTTCTCTCTGTCTGACGTCCCACGAGCCACTTCCTGCGCCCCCGCCATCCCCTGCCTCTTCTCTCACACCTTCCCGTGCCATGTGCTCCCGCTCGTCGTCGACCCCCGATTGCAGTCTTCCTTCCTTGATGAGTACGCTCCCCTCCGATCAGAGCCAACCGGCGCAGGAAATACCCATCCCGCTCCCAGTGTCAGTCAAAATCCACGACAGATATCAGCATGGCCTGGAGTTCCGCTGCAACGACGGCCTGCATAGGTGCGACAACACTTTTGCTCACTCTCGCGCGCATTCCAAGGACCCGCACGCGCAATATGTCTCCCACACCATGGGCGATAAAGATTCTTTCCAGCCATCTCCCACCACGTCTAACTTCTCCACTTACACCCGGAAAACATCCGTCACATCGCTCTATCCTAGTTCTCCAGCCTTCCTTACCAACTGCTATTTCTCTCTCTGTGCTCCAGAGAACATTGCTCTCCCTCCCTCCCCACTCGGAGACAAGCCCTTCTTCCCTGCAGCTCACGATGGAATTTCCTCCAGATCCCCTCAAAATATCAGTTCTCCCCCCGTGTCCCCGCCAGAGGCAAGCGAGTTCCCGGCGCCTTCCATCTCGCATCCTTTGTCACCTACTGACCCTACCGCGGATGGTGCACTACATCACCCGCACACTCCGAAACCAGCAGCTCATTCCCAGTCACGTTGGTCCATCACAACAACGGCTTCTATCCCGCCGTCAATTGTAGGACATAAATCCAAGGCACTCACGAACACAAGGGCGTCCATCAAGGAGAAGAAAGACGAGCGCCTGAAAACACCAAAGAAACGTGCACGTTTAATCGGTCTCATTTCCCGCTTATCTCTAGGTCGCCGTAGCCCTTCGCCTACTATTTCCTCTGAGGGCATATTCAACGAGGCCAGGTACGAATCCACAAGCGATAGCGACGCCGAGGACAAGGGGAAAAGCAAGCCGAGGAAATCCTTCAGCAAAATGTCATCACTGAGTTCCCTTAGAACATCGTTCTCCCTTTCTCGTGCATCCTTTAGCTCGTACCGCTCCCCAATGCCTCCTTGGACTGACGAGATACCTCCGTTGCCGACATCGCCTACCCTAGTACCACCACCTGCAGGTCCTACTGTCCCTTCTGAGACTTTCCCCCCTGTTTCAAGGCTGTCTTTCTTCAGAATACCGTCCTGGAGCAACTTACTCGATTCCTCTTTGCATCCCGACTCTCAGTCGGCATCCACGATCGCGGCTTCGCGGAATGCATCCAAACTTTCCATCTCTGATATATCTCCCCACTCAGTGTGCGACTCGCACATCTCTTTAGCAAATCCCCCCGGTAACCCCAGCGAATCCCGCATTTATCTTCTTCCTAGTCAGCGGACGCCATTGCAGTCTGCAGCGAGTGTCGAACCAGTGGTCCCAGCAAAGCCTGTGTCTGCCAACCAGGTAACCCGCTCGAAGTCCATCTTTCGGTTGACAGCGAAACCGAAAAGTCACAAGAAAGCTGTATCGCCGGAAACCAACGAGACCGCGACGCCGCCCATGCTTCCTATCGCTGGTGACACTACTCCTCCTTCACCGACTCTACGTTCCAGGATCGCCAAGGCTCCAGGCGAATTCAACCCGCCAGCCAAGCTGGCCGCTGTGATTGCAGCGCAGTCACGGCAGGTCACTGCGCTTGCTAGTCCAGGCTTTACACCGCCTACGTCGAAGCTCCTAATGTCACAATCCCGTGTGCCACCAGAGCTTCCACGGCCTAGTGCAATACTGGAAAGGCCATCGGTGCAGAGTCCGCCTTCTCTTCTGCCGTCATCCAAGCCGCCGATACCAGCATCAACAAAGCTTGCACACGTTGGAACTATCAAAGGTTTCTGGCGAAGCCAGTAATTCTAAGGTGACCTGTGAGTCCGTGTCGTTCCAGCAGCGACGACCTTCTGAAGCTGTGCCACGGTGCAAAAAACGTAGGAAACCATTGCATGTGACACCCGCAACTGGGCACCCCTCGGTGGTATTTCCCTACTCCGGTTCCTTTTGTCACATATTTGTTATGGTCTTCACACTCACCCGTCCTATCTCGTATCACGGCTCCACCTTGGCCTTTCGTCTCTGACCCACATCGATTCCTGTTGTGGACTCGGAATGATGTGTATAAGTTTTATCCTCTTGCTAGGTGTCGTTAGCTGTCTCGCCCTCGGACAAAACTCTTGTAGTGTTCTTAGAAACCTCCGGTCAGGCATTGTTGTCCCGCATCTCTATGCTGTATGCGTTATGCACGCCCGTGCATCCTCCTCCTAGCTCTCTTCTGGTCCACCCCACCACAAACTAAAAAAAGCGTGTATTTTATAGGCCATTATCCATCCTATGCGCCCTACCGTTTTCAATGTTAGCAGTAACCTCAGATTGTAGGTATCTAGTTCAGTATCATTAGTGACATTATCTGTAGGCTTTGGGTAGAAGAATTGAATATGAAGTGAATTTCGGCCTCCTTAGGTATTTAGTCGAGGAGTCTAAGCGAGACAGGAACATGGGCTAGTGAGGCTTGCATTGAATTAGGCATGTTTGGAGTGTCACCAGAGCTCTCGCAAAACTTACCTGTAGTCAGCGAGACTAACGGTATATGTATTAGTTACGGAAACAGACTTACATGAGACTATACCTATGATAACTTCAGGCACTACTACTATCATGATTGCCTAGACCTTTTCAGTTCTCTTATTCTGTTTCCACTAGACCAACCACTTTGCCCCAACGTTCTCTCCCGATCGCTAAAGTGACCACGTCTATTGTCCCATTAATGACGGTGCAACTACCGAATGACCCCATGTTTTCAGAGTAGCTTTCGGGTTGACGACGGTAGTGTCTGTAAGCAAAATGACAGGAACAAGCAGCCAATCACACTTGTCGCTGGTCATGTACCAGAGCTGCTCCGAAGTACTGCATAGACCTCTTGGATCGCCAGCCCCTCCCCACTGCAGAGATGATGCAATGTACCTGGGTATCATGCCAAGGTTGTGCGGTATCGCCGTCTTGCCTTGAAGCGTTGGCCGCGGCGGGCGTTCGGATGTGACAACAATTACTCGGCCGTTGTTGTCATTCCCCCGGCCCCACCAGCAGCACTGGTGATCTACCTTCGCTAGAACTTTGCATTTAGCTAGCTTCACCTCGTAGCCGACAGCAAGGAATCGCGGATCGGACCCGAGGGTGTTTCGAACATTGAACTGTGAGGACTCACTCAATCGCCCCCACTCTTTTGCCGCAATGCGGTACCGATACGCTGTAAGGACTTAAGGCGCGGCTTGAAGAGGCCCAACGCTTGCGCCCGTAAATTTTCTTCTTAATTTTGTGGAACGTCTCAGCAAACGCACCGCCCGACAAAGGCACGCCCGCCCGGGCAGTCGCGACCCTCGGAGGTTTTTAGTTCCCCTTTTCCTCCCCCTCCCACCATCGCTTCCGACCGTAATTGGAGTTACCATGACGTTCCATGCTCTAAGCTTGTTGAACGGGGTAAAGGACAGGAAACTTACCATCGTCTCCTCCACAGGCCAGCCTGGCCAGCTGAGTGATGGTTGGACCTCTCCCCCCCCTAAACATGCTGTGCAGACGCCCGGAGAGGAAGCACATAGTTATCTCGCAACGCAGGCGGTGACGTAAGCGGTCACTAGTCAATCAAATTCTCCCGCGACTTGTGCGCCAGAACTTTTTTTCATCTCTTACCCAAGCCTTCTCTTGGTATGGACGTGTATGGATCCGAGGGCGCTCCGGCGCAGTGTGCTACGCTAAGCAACTTCGTAAACCGTTCAGCGCCGAGTGACCGCTTTGTTGTGCTCTTCCCTGCATCTGCGCAACTTGAGTGGCCTCCACTGTACTTGGCTTGGCTAGCTTTTTCCATTTGACCACCCTGGATCCAGACCCAGAAGGAAAATATCGCTTGGATGATTGGTGCGCCATTTGATCCACTCGAATGTGTTGCAGCCCATGCTGTGTTAATTCGAACGGCGCACGCAGAAAAGCAATAGGTCAAAGAAGCAAGAACCTGGTGGGAAAAGAAAAGGTGCAGATACCCCTTTCTCGCTTCTACGAATGGAAACAAGGTACAATGTCTCTGGGTACACCACTAACAAAGCAGAGTGCCGAGCATCCATCCACATCGCCTTGGCGTGTCGTTGTCCCTTGACGTGGGACAAGCTACGGTGCGTTACCCTGCTCAATTTTTCTCTGTACATATTTCATCGCGGCTCCTTCCCTCAAGCTCCCCCATGGACTGGGTCGTAAATCGGGACACACAGAGTGCTGTGTACCTTGTAAGCGTCCCGAATTTGTTCGGTTCCTAGTCACAAGTACCTTGAAAGGCTATGACGCTGACCACTCCGCTGTTCGTCATGGTGCTCGGACCCTTTAAGTTGCTTTTGACGCGGAACCGAAGGGATCCCGACAAGGTACTACAAGCTCCATTGGGTCTTCCCATTCGAATGTCGAGTGTTTGTTTGTACCGATGTGCGTACATCGCACACCGCTCGATGCGACGTCGAAATTGGACGTTATTCGAAACTGAGGACTAGAAGACCTTATGGTTTCGCTCGTTCTTCAACTAGAAGTTCTCATAATACGTATAGCTAGACAGTTCACGTTCTTAAGCTAAGGCCTCGATTAAGGTTTAGATCACACAGTACTGGTGCGTGTGGGATCTGTGTATTATCATGGAGTTCATGCATTATGCAAACCTTTACTGCATCCTCAACACGAGGTTGTGCCACTTCCGTGAGATGCCGGGTTAGATCTGGCGGACCGTTGTAACATTGCTTTTCTGCTCCGAGTCTGTGAGAACGCGAAGTCGTGGGGGTTGATCGGGCAAGTCAAGTCACGGCCATCATTGGACTCATGGCCCTGGAACGCCTCGCGGAAATTGATGAAAGATTCGCCGGAGCGGGGTCGTGGGAAGCCAGCTACCATGGCCCTCGATGAACATGGATATCGCCCATTAAGTTATTGGCTACGTGACACATCTACACCCACGACCGCCTTAGGCCAGTTGGGCGCGGGTGCTTCTCCGGACCATAATAGGTGATATTGCCCTTCAGAACGGTATCCGCATTATTCGTGACCGATCTACAAGATCAGTACGCTTCTTCATCTAGCTTATCTCAGGCCCTGGGAATAGCGGTGGCTGCCCCTCATTTGAGTCGTGATCGGGCGACGCTTCAAGCGTTCCGTCGATCATTTCCGACCGTCTTGAACCTCCGGAGTTGGGGCGTGGTTGTTATCTGCGCGTGATATTTCTCGCGATGCAAGGATAAAGTGAAAGGTACTCACCGATAACCCGTCGCGATTATGGGCATTGAGTCTTATTATCCGCACATAGGGCGTCGTCCAGAACCCGCATATTTCTGGCAGCTCGTAGAAACAACGCACTCGCGTCATTGATCCCACCATCTCACACCAGGATATTCGGTTCAAACGATATAAAGTTTAGCCTCGGAATTGGTCGCCAGCTGGTTCGAAAAGGGGATGGCTCTGTGGGGACGATGATCGTAATTGACATGTTGACTTTGATGGAGAAAGGAAAGAGTTTCATAGTCGACTCCAATTCTGGCTGTTCCTTTGTCGAGGACGACGAGCGGGCATGGATCCGAGGTAGGTCAAGGCCAAATTGAGTTTGGACCGACACCGTTGCTCTGCCATGGTAGTTCATTGGCTTTCGGACGCTACTTCCTTTGATCGCTGTACGTATCATTCCAATTCAAATGCTCTCGCAACCGGGGAAAGTGGGCATCACAACAGCGCTTCTGACGGAGCGCGCAGGCCAAGAACTCGGAATTCGAGTTGTGCGGAGTGGCAGCAAGAATGGAGCTCATATTCTATGACGTACTCAGCGGGCAACGTATCCCACATGGCCGTGGCAGAAGGATACAATGAGTGCGAAATTCAGGGAATGGCTGTAGGCTGTCAACTGGCCTCTTTGAGGGATAACAGACGGATAGTCGGCGGCGGCGGGGTGGACGATGGCGACCGAGATGCAAGAATCTCATTGAAGGCACCATCGAGATCGCGGATCCAGAGGAGCTGGCGAGTCAGGGGTTCCATTGGGCTTGCAGAGGACCATATGTGAACCTCTTTTGGTGTCGGGATGGAGCTCGTGCAGGTGGGCGTTTCTGACTCTCCGCAACAACATGGCTGGTTGTCTACCCGCTCAGCTTTGAAAGGGTTACATTGCGAAGTTCTGGCTCGTTGCCTGCTTCAAGACTGACGACCGACGTTCGACCTACAACAATTAATGTTTGTGCTTATAGAGAAGCGGTCAAGGCCCACTTTGTGGCGACACCGCTGGGCAATTCCTGTCGTCAGCGATGCATCCTTGCTTCCCTTGATTATCATACACATTCTTCCCGTTCGGATGCAATCGTCATCCGAGAAAGAGCACCATGAGGTTGTGTCCATCCCGCCGACGGGGCAGGGGCAAGTCGTGTTATCTTGGGATCTGAAGATAGGCTCTGGAAATAGACCTGCACTTGACGGGTACCTATTGACCATGTAGGCAGAGAAATACAACAATGACAGATACCGGAGGATGGCGGTACACTGACAACTTTGACCTCAGGCCGTGGATCGTGGTTCACTAGGTGAGTCGGGACATCCGTGCGATTCACATGATGTAGATTGAAGGTCAGGGATGATGTTCGATACCATGCATGTACGCATGCTTGATACACGCCAGCAGGAATTCCGAGCTCGGAACAGCATAACTGGTCATCGACTCGCTCACCCCTGGAGCCTGGTTCACATGAAGTGGTATCCTTACCTCCCTACAATATCTGCCCTAAACAGCTTGATGGGATATTCCGCATTAATAGAATGCCCGGTAGTACCGATCCATGCCAGACAACGGTTTACCAACACGGAGCATGCAGGAACTCGGATATAGACGCAAGAATACAAGTAAGAAATGGTAGTGGTATAAGTTTGGGAAAAGTTACATAAAGCTGTGTGTATTTCGTTGATGGCGCCAGGCCCTCATCGATGTTGGTGGGTCTTGCTCAGGTTCGTAGGTACCGGATACAACAACGCGGGTTTTTTTGCATCACCGGAAATCCCACTTGAAATACTGTGAAGCTGTTCAGGACGACGGAATTCAACTTTGTAAGATTCCAGCCCGGATAGACTTAGTTGTCCAATGCCCGTCTTGGTCGATGCATAAACCCTGGTTCGGTGACCTACAGTATTTCTCTCATCTGTGGTTGTTTGAATAGAGGTCTCTTTTCACCTGTATCATCCCTCCCAGCGGCGTCAGCAGACTATCTCGGAACTGTCCTCTGCGCACTCACAGACTCGACTTGTCTCCGGCCTGAACGGTGCGTGCTTCTCCTCTTCCTACTCTTTCGTCCGGGCTGCCCCGCGCGTCATGGGCGTTCCACCCACAGGGGACGGAGGCCGCGTGAATAACGCCAGTCCTGGCCCCAATGGCCCCTTCTACTACGGTACCCGCTACAACGTGTATACTTTCCTTGACCATGATGGTGCCCGTGGGCCAGGTCACTCTTCTCTTTCCCTGCATTGAATTTGATTTCTGACTCTGTGTCTGGCCACAGGCGGATATAAGCCTACTGATCTTGTCGCCTACACTTGCCCCAACACAGGCATCACGCTGACACTCTGTCCTGGTACCATTTCGAAGTATCACTGAACGCGGTATTCAGTCATGCCCGTCAGTAAGTATTTCTTCAAGCTGTGTTGTACCCTCGATCGCCCTTGGTTTGGTCCTATCCTCGGCCCGGGGATACTATTCCAATAACTGCCTTAGACCTGCGTGTGAAGGATTACATACCCTGTTACCTTTGTTACTGCTTCTTGGCCGTCTCGTGTAAATTTTTTTTTGTCATTTTATCCTTTCGAAGGATGAGATCAGAACCATTGGGCTGACGCCGTACTCTGCCTCGGACTCGGAGGCGGGCTTCCACCACCGTAGCATTGGACGCTCACTTACGCTTCACCCTTCCTTTCGATCATTCGAAACTGAGGACTAGAAGACTCCCGAGGCTTCGTTCATTCCGTTCCACTGGAAGTTCCCATGAAGTGTAAAGCTCAATGATTCTCAGCGTCCGTTGAAGCTAAAGCTTCAGGACACACAGTATTCTGGGTACGGGGTACTGCATCTAACTTTAAATTATGGGGCTTATGCATCACAAGAGTTCTTACAATACCGTCAACACAAACTTGAGCTACTCCTGCGAGATACCCGATTACGTCTGATTGTAACGTCCCGGCACACATGCCGCTCCGTTGGCACACTACCATCATATTTATAGTGTGGACGCATCTCGTAGACGGTAGTCGCACCTTGTACCCGTACCCCATAGTCCCTATAGAGCGTGGTCCCGTTCTGTCGTCCGCTCCTCTCAGTGTCTCTCGCTGTAGGCCACAGCGGGTGTTCCACTGATGGGCCGCTGTGGACGTTGCTTTTTTGCCCTCAGTCCATGTGGGAGCGTCAGATCATGGGGTCGTTGATTGGGCTAGCCGAGTTGTCATGAAGCTCGTGATCCGTAACTACACCTCCCTAGAGTAGGCATAGGTTCGCTAGTGGGGTCAAAAAGGGCCCGTTGCTGCAGCTCCTCCGAGGAATACTCAAGAGATCGTCCACCGAGTTATCGACAATGTGCCGCATCCTTTGGCTGACGCTGTCGACGGCGACCGTCTTTGGCAAGTAAGGCATGGGCGCACCTCGAGACATGTTGGGTGATATTGTGCTCTGAAATGACATCCGCTCTATCTGTGATTGATCTGAACTTAGGGGTTCATTATGGCCACCGCAAGGCGCTTCTTTGTCTGTCTTATCTCGAGCCCTGGGAATGGTGGCTGTCTCTCAGTTGAGTCGTGATTGGGCCGTGCTTTAAGCATTCCGTCGATCGTCGCTTCCGATCGTCCCGACACCTTGAGCCACAGGAGTTGGGCCGCGGGCGTTATCCGTGCTCGATACCCCTCACGAAGTGAGGACGGAGCGCGAGGCATCCACCGCAGGCTATACCGTTAGAATGATGCATGAAATGACGACAATCCTCGTAAACATTTGATGCAACACAACGAGGATCCGAGCCAATAGCTCATTTGGAGGAGTGATGCATTACAGTGTTATGTCACGTGGTATTGTACTAGTCGAATACATTACTCTTCTTGTTTCACGCTGGCCCTAGGCCCACAACGGGCGCAGAAGGTGCTTACATAATTGATCTGAAGCGACCCAAAGTGGCCACTACCCCCACAACAGTTCTAAATCGAGAATCTCTGCAATAATATGTTTTCCCCCATTTTCCTGCTGTTCCCATGCACTACACATGATCTGCATGTAAATATATAATGTATGCATCATTGTTGATCACATTCATTGCTTAGATGAGCTCTGGAAGAGCCTGATAAGATAAGAATTGACATAGGGGTACAAAACAAAAACATATCTGTAGTTTTGACATGCTGAGGCTATGCACTTAAAAAGTATACTCTGAGGCAATATCAATATATATCAATAACATATCACAAGCACAAGCTTCCAGGATGTGAATCACAAAAGATATGACATATTCTTCTCCTAATAATCTTTTGGCTAGGGGAAGCTGTACTGATGGTAGGGACACTTTGGATATATATATACATCCACTGAACATGTATTTTTACCAATCCCATGGTCACATTACAGCCATAAGTCAAGTCAAAAGTCGTTAAAACGCTTTTTTACTTTTTGTACAAACAGAGAAATATAAAATAGCATATGACATGCATGCTCAGGGCAGCCGGTTACTCTCATTGTATCCATTTGAATATATGTCACCTTATTTTTCTAGGCTCCCAAGATGAGGATTAAAGTAGGGGGAAGTGAATTAAACATACCCGAAGCGTGGGAAATGTATTGTAGACTTTGGAGACTTTGAAAAACATATGATTGTAACTTCCACAATGTATGTTAGAATATTCTAGACAGCAGAATGGATATATCAACATTATAGGAACACATCTCAGGTCTTCTATGATTCCTCTATCATGCACAAGCATTCCAAATGCGAAATTAGATCCAAGTATGTGCACAACACTATTGTCTTCCTGAGTAAGTTAGTATTGGCTTTT
>JBBPKI010001338.1:0-13075 GCA_038089155.1 Nevesoporus exiguus
GACGTGTGAGCCCAATGTTCCGCGGACACTCTGTTGGCGTTGACACCCGCTCAGTACCGTGGCATACAAGCAAGCGGCGCTCAATGCTATCGCCTATTTGCGAAAGGTGCGTATCAAGGACTGTACTGTGGAATCGACACTGACGTTCAATCGTTCTAGATTGGCTACAGTGAGTGACTCTTTTACCCTGGTGTCATACACTCAAAGTCGGCGCGACTTTCCATCCAGCTCGTGAGCAAGCATGTAGGCGTCGATCGCTCTGAATGTTCTACACCGAGTTGTGGCTGACTTGGACCATCGTGTAACTAGACCTCCTTCTGTCGGCTGCCCCGATCGAGAGTCACATCGCTGCTATCGTGGTACGTGTCCGAGATTTTCCACCTGCATGGCTGACGCATATACATGGGCGACAGGACTCTCCTAATGCCTGTGTCACGCTGGCGTTACCCTTGGGCATCTTCGAGCACGTGCGTCCTATTTTGCCCTTGCACCCAATTATGTGACTCAAACTGTCTTCAGGATATTTTACCCAAGGAAGAGGGCCTCAAGAAGCTCGACTTCGGGCAATGTGCAGTCCGCAGTGATGGTGTACTCTAGTCTATGGAACCCGAAATGGTGTTAGCGGATCAAAATCAGATATACGAATATGAGACACATGGAAGAATGGAATTGTCATCGCTACACATGATATGATTATCTACGTTCGACGTCCCAATCATAGACGAGAAAGTATTCGTGGGTAGTCGAGGAAGAGTTCACATCCAAGCACACCTGCTAAGAGCCCACTTGCTCCAACAGATTCATGTCCTGTGGCGCACACACCTCCCAAACAGCCTTCAATACCTCCGTTCCAGGATTCATGTCCACCACCCACTCGAACAACCCCGCTTGCTTGCCCTTGCGCCCGCACGTAGTCGACCATCGCGCCAGACATCCCTCTTTCACAGAGACACCTCCTTCATCGATCTCTGCTAATCCAGCAGGGTTCTTCAACACGACCGTGATACGCGGATCTGCGGGCAGCGGGATCGAACTCCGGACAATGATGCCACGGATCGGCTCCGCGTGTGTGTTGTGGAGGACCGTCGCGCTCGTGTACGTCGTCGTCGCTTTGCCGGTGAACGGGGCGACAGAGGGCAACGCATCCGGGGCACGACTGTGCATCGCCTTTATGTCGGTATCGACCGCGAGGGAGCATTCGAGTGTCTGCGGCAACTCGGTGTTCTGGTGAGGGCGTGACGAGGAGTGTCGGCAGGCCAGGACCGGCGTATCAGATAGACGTCGAAAAGGAAACGGTTCGACGTACGCGAATCTCGGTGGACGAGACATGGTTGTCGTTCAGACAGACTTTGACTGTACCTGGAAGCAAGACGTATTTGCTAGTATTTTTGACTTCGCACTGAACATCGAGGCGTAAGTATGGACAATGGGCAGCAAGGATATTTCCCACAGTATAATAGACACGGGTGTCGACGCTGGGCACTACGACACGCATGAACTCCGCTGGAAGTGAAAGAGAGGCAACCAGTATATGGTGTGCGGCGTGATCAGAAGGAATGAACATGGATCCATTGGCGATATGGGTGATCGGATCCTTGCTGTCCTAGATTACCAAGACCAACAAATGAGAATGGCATTCCAGGGGAGATAGTACGGTAGATGAGACATACATGAGAAACGAGCTGAGAAACTAGTTGCGATGGAGCATCCGCCTCAGGAACCTCAGTAACATGAACAGGAGGTGGAACCTGAGAGACGGGGGCCATTTCAGCTACTGGCACAACCGCATGTTGCTCAGCCACGGTTCGTTCCCGATCATAGTTGCAGTCATGTTCCATCCCCTCGTGCCAGATTTGACGCGATTGAGTCGCTTGGCCAAATGACACGGCCCGAGGCGGATAAGGAAATGAAAAGACACTAGTCGGACCCAGACTGATGTTGATATTCTTTGGCTCAGGGAGTTGTATTAACTGTGACGCCTGGTCCGCTGTTGTCAGCGCCAAACTAACGTTTTCCCAATTTTCACCTGTCCACTGCGTAACTGCACACCGAAAATGGAGTGTCACAGTCTGCGACGGAGTATTTCCTGTCATTGCAATGTGGAGATCGTAGGCCGGCTTCCATGAAACCTGTTTGACAACTTGGAAAACCGTCATGTCAAGAGGGTAGTCCAGGAAATCAACGGTCTTCCTACCGTAAGTGACGGTGAGCTCAACGTCTTCTACGGGGTCTCGGCCACTACAAGAGAGGACGGCGACAACCTTAACAGGCAAGTTACTACTGAGCCTGGAGAGACGATCCGTCTCTTCTGTAATTCTAATACCAACATCAGCCAACTTGGCATCTAGATCCGCAATTGCAGCAGAACGATCGACCCCGATTTCGACAAATTCATCAAAGAAGGTGACCATCTGAGCTGCCTCTGGCTGGCCATGAGACTTGCATTGCGCGAGTGAGTCCATATAGGTCGTGAGGAAGGTGAAGCTTTGCTGCCTGATGCGCTTCTCATCTACAATTCGGAGCCGCTCTTTCTCTAGCTCATGCAGAGTCTGACTAGAAGGCGTAGAATTCTGGAGCTTAGTGATGGAAGTGTGGTAGTGATCGAGAATCATCACGTTCCCTGACGTGGATTTTACTGAAACATCAACGGACTGAATGCTAGCAGGGAGATGCACGATTTCGACAGCCCATGGCTCATCCTACCATATCGTTCGAGCATTAGAAAGGAGGGTAAAGCAAACCGCAAGGTGACCATACCTGGGAGCGGAGGAAAGATAAGGGGAATGTTCGAGTGATCTGGGCGTTACCCGAGCTTTGAGATAGTTTGACAGTCTTGATGAGGAATTGATCCGCTTCTAAAATTGTCGTGTTCTCTGAGGGAGTCTTGGTACTAGCAGCGACCATTCTGGCAGCAACACTGAAAGGAGACTTAGAGCTTGAAGCACTGGGACAGGGGACTAACTAAGGTGCCGCCTTTAAACACAATGATCAGAAGGCAGTGCAACTCTTGCTGTGTACACTACAGGATCTTGCTTTTTTCATTAGAATCTTTTAATATAATGGGCGCTGCCGCTTCCGGAAGAGCAGCCGATACGAACGTCGACTACAGCAAAGCAAGAATACACAGGATGAGGTGGACGATAGCGAAATAAATCAGGAGAGATCCTCCAATGCTTCGAGCCTGGCGACTTGCCTAATCGATGGAATCAGCGAACTATTACCTCCGAGTTAACTCGCTCACTCGCCTGTCCCTGACCGCTTCTTGCCATCTCTGGAGTTTGGCAATCTCATGCAACTGGAATCCATAAATCCGTGGTCGGTATCTATCTGCCTTTAAAGCGACACCGGCTGTGCTGGCGGGTTCAGTGATAACCTCGGCCGTCTCTGGATCCTCCCTTGCTCGTCTGTTCTTTCTGTTTGCCTCAGTGTCGTTAGCCCGAGGAGGTGGTGCTGGTTCAACTGGACCAGTTTTGGGAGGAATGAGATGTGGATAAACCATAAAAAGTAGATGCGGGAATGAAGTGCCAAAATAAGCCCCATCGATGGACCCATGTCGTGAAGACTTTGGGGAGTAAACGTCTTCACAACGACCGCAATAAAGTTTGACCGATTTTTCATAAGGAATGTCGCTGAGACCAACCGGTAAGAGAGGCTGAGATTGGCATAAGACTCGAGGACATCGACCAAAATCTACCCTCTTGAATTTCTCAAGCTAGAAGGCATGAGGCTCGAGTTTGGAAGGAGGTTTAGACACCCACCATTTTTGCGAGGCCACGTGCAGTGACGATCCATCGCGCGTGGATGAGACCATACAACAGGCGGGCTTGAACATCGAGTGCACCCCGAAGCTCGTCTTGAATGTCATCATCTGTGGGATAGCGTAAACTACACGAAATTCCCTCGTGAATGAGGCTGACCAAGGTTATCCGTGATCAAATCAAGGGCTTGCGCGTAGTTGGAAACCTCGTTGTTGAGGCCTGTCAGATTAAATCTGTCCAGGATATAATCCTCTTCGACTTCACAGAAATATTCGTTGCCTTTCGAAGACAAAAACCAGGATATCCACTAACTCGTCGTCGTTAGAATTATTCGGATGGCATATTGGTTGCCTCACCGAGCTAGACGGTGACCGTGTGGGTTATTCGTTTGACGAGGTGAACAAGTGAGAACGTACTTGGAATAGTCGGAATCAGAGCCCGTAGAGGCATCATCCACTGTGCGACCGAGCATCGGATCGGTTCTGAGCTGAAATATGTCGTTCCTTCAACTGACTCGCTACCGGTCGACTAGCAGGGCGACTCTGGGTAAACACCAAACGGAAGTGGCGATGCAGACTCGATAAGTAAGTACAAAAAAAGAATAAAGTTCACACATACTCCGAAGGTCCCGGTCAGTTTCGAGCCAGAACTTCGCTTTGAAGCCTACAAAGCAAGTCTGGTGTTTTGTACGCCTCTCACATGCCAGAAGCTGTTGTTCTGGACATGCCAACAGACCTTCGTTCCACCAGCTCCAACTTTTCTCCTTTTGAATTGCAAGAAGATATTGGCAACAGGAAGAACCACCGAGGGATCACTACGTTGACAATCGACATTGCCGACGCGAACAAAGTCCAACGGGATGAAACACCACGACCGCTGCCACTGTGGAGAACTCCAGAGTTTTTCTGCTACTACTTGGTAGCTGCAGTAATCATCCCTTTCATGGTATGGGTGCCGATCAACTTGAGTTCACGTGCGTCACAGGCATACCACTAGGCAATGTCCATTCTGATCCGCAAATGACCCCTTAGCCGCGCACGCCAACTATGCATTCTTTCGTCAAAAACTCCGTCCTGGCTGGCTGTTTGGTCGTCAAGTTGTAAGTTTATCCATTCAGTGAGAGAGGGAGCAGTACAGGTACATTCTCCTGATACGTGATGCAATGCACATCCAGGACAACAGCGACGCTCAGTATCGCGCCTTTCGAAACAATATACCTGCACTAGCCTTTCTAATTCTCGTATACGTCGCACTGAAGTCCATATATACGCGCTTTACAACTCGCTCAATATCAGGGGCCCCAACCGACCAAACGTTCCTCGTTCCTTTCACTAATTTGTTCGCCATATTATACCTCATTGGACTGCATGGAACAAGCACTCTAAAGATCTTTATCATATTGACTGCCAATTATTACATCGGAAAATCATTCGCTTCATCACGGGCCGGTCCAATCATCACTTGGATCTTCAACTTTCTCGTTCTGTTTGCGAATGAGCGAAACGAAGGATACCTCTTTTCAAGCCTTCATCCTGATCTGGCGCCACTGGTAAGCGGGCCAATTCCATGCGTTACATGATTTTACGTGCCATCAGGACGCATTTAAAGGGCTTTACCCCCGCTGGCAAATTAGCTTCAACATCACGATGTTGAGGCTGGTGTCATTCAACATGGATTACTACTGGGCATACACACTGCCTCATCCACCGGCGGTCGGTGCTGATCTCTCACTCCGCATAAAAATCTAAGCTATTCACTACAGCCCGAATCAACGCTCACAGAAAAGCAACGATGTGCTCTCCCTCATTCTCTTGAACACTACACTTATACGAATTATCTCGCCTATGTACTCTTTCCCCCGCTATATATCGCCGGTCCGGTTCTGACGTTCAACAACTTCATGTGGCAGGTCCTCTTCTGTTCTTCTCCGTGGTAGCCGTTCATCTCTACTGAAACATTTTTTTCCAGTTGCGTCGACCGGTTGATATTCGACGAGGAGCGGTCATAGGCTACCTGGCGCGGTTTCTTATCAGCCTGTTGACTATGGAGATTATTCTCCACTATATGTACGTCGTCGCAATCAAGGACACCAAGGCTTGGCAGGGTAATACACCCTTGGAGCTGAGCATGATCGGTTTTTGGAACCTCATGATCGTCTGGCTGAAAGTAAGTCCCTGGAATGACTGCTATTGATTATGTTAACCTCCATTTCCTCAGCTCCTTCTCCCGTGGCGATTCTTTCGGCTATGGTCGCTAGCAAGTGGGATCGATCCACCCGAGAATATGATTCGATGTATGGCAAACAACTACTCTACACTAGGTTTCTGGCGAAGTTGGCACCGCTCGTACAATCTATGGATAGTTCGGTTGGAAGACTTCCGATCCCTACTCAGCATTATTCACTAAGCAGTCACAGATACATTTACGTTCCGCTTGGAGGTACCAAGAATATGGCCCTTACCACGGTGCTCATATTCACTTTCGTGGCCTTATGGCATGACCTGTCGTTCCGCTTACTCGCATGGGGATGGCTCGTCAGCTTGTTTATTCTTCCAGAGCTGCTTGCGGCTGCGCTACTCCCCCAATCTAAGGTTTGTTCACGGACCACTACTTTTATTGTCACCATCATTCACTTTTCGCGCGATAAGTATGGAAAGTACGCATGGTACCGACACCTCTGCGCCTGCGGAGGTGTAATCAACATCTTTACGATGACTGCTGCGAACCTTGTCGGCTTCGTCATCGGGACGGATGGGATCTCGTATATGGTCAACCAAATCCCGGGAAGCTTTCAAGGTAACGTCATTGATCATTTTTTATTGGCTTTCGACCAAGGCTCGTCTCATGTTTGTCCGACAAGGTCTCTGGTTCTTACTCGGTGCCTGTGGCTGTCTGTTCGTGGGGGTGCAGTTGATGTTCGAGTATCGGTGAGTTATGTTTTCGTGCGCTCTTTTTTTGTTGGTAACTGAGTATCTGATATACCCGGTGCAGGGAGGAAGAAATGCGGCGAGGGATCTTCCGGAGGTGTTGACAGCTGCGTCGGGGGTTGCTGGTATTTGTCTGGAGTGCAAGCCGCTCCTGAATATGCTATACGGGAGGGCATTACTCACGATCATAGATTGACTGCATCAACAGTGTTATCACCTGTCACTAATGAATAGTCGTTTTCAAGCTTCAGATCCATTTTAGTATTACGATCACGCGTTCAGAGCTGAGCGTGGCGAGAGACTCGTCCGCCAACGTGCTACTCAGTGATTACAATGATTGTCGTTCTGGCCATGACCCGATGGTCTCAAAGAATCGCTGTGATCGTCTCGTTTTGGTTCATCTAGCGGACGTCGCACGGCAGGGTTTCTTCCCACCGATACTGTGACGGTGATACATCGATCCAGGACGACGCAAAGGAATGTCACGGTTTGGCCGGTTCCAGCGCTGCCGGGGAACGAGGTAATGTCTATCCAGGTACGGCCCGTCTTCGCCTGAAAAGTTACGGGACAGTGACAGGCGAGCGTGGCATGGACTATTTACTCCCACATCGACGTCACTTGTCACCCAGTGCGAGTGCTTAGAAATGGCATACGTACGTACGTCTCAATGGATTTCAGATCTTTCGCTCAACTGGAAACCTAAAACGTCTCTTAGAACCGGTATCGGTCAACTTTGACCTCCGCATTCTCAAGCCCAAGTGATGTCTATTTATTACATAACATTGGAGTAGGCTAGTATTATGTAGCACTACGATTGCGATTGGTGTGTATCTGCTGAGTGCCGGGTATAAAAAGAATGTTCTGTGTTATGCTTCCATGCAATGCTGTGCAAAGGTAAGTCGTGTGAAGTACGATGAAGAGGCGGCGCCAAGCTGCGAGTGATGGTGAGAAAGAAACGGAATGAACCAGCGAAGGTACGATGCGTTGCTGTCGGCAGATGATCGAGATCCCTGAAAATAAACGGGTCGGATCATCTACAACGGCCTGATCCGATGACAGAGAGTAGTGAGTTCATCCTTTCCTCCATGTCCTTGGTCCGGTCCTTGGCTCGTTCTCGGAGAATTCCCCATTTTATCCACCAATCGTCCGCCTGGTCCTCGGGATCGTATCCGAATAATTCCCCGACTTGTTCCCACTGGTGGCGCGGTCCTCCACTTGAAGCCGTGGGCCGTCGTTCAGCAGTCTGCTTACGTAGCATGTTGTCGCGCTGCTCTTGCTGTGGACCATGAGGCATCATTTGGAACAGTAAATTTCCTTGTTCGCATTTGACGACGCTTGCGCAACGACCTTCACGGAGCTCTTGGAACGCGTACAGGAATGTTGATATCTGATCTTCAGATCTCAGATGAGAAAAAAGCTTTGCTAGCACCGCGGAGTCTTCCACGGCAAGGGCACCGCCCTGGATTGATCCAGCCTACTCGCGAGAAAATGGTAAATGAGTGTTGCCAGCTAGCGTATCTGTTGCACAAACCGGCAGCGGATGCGCGGCCTCTCCAATGACCAGTGCCCGGCCGCTATGATGCACCCAATGTTCTAATGGAGGTATGATTTTCACTTGAATGCGTGCGGGGGATTTTGCAAGTGCCGCCAATTTAAGCAACCTAAACTAACGTCGGATGGGAGCCATCGGGCTGTTGTGTCCACTCTACCTTAGCTCACAGATACCTAGCTGTTTTTGCAGCTCCTTTGGGCTGACTTCAGCTACCCAACGGCCATCATCGTGGTAGTTTCGTCGCGCCGGTTGGACCCAGAAATGAAGAGCATACTCAGCTTTACCACCCTGAAAAGGTTCTGAGCGGCTTAGCATCAGGGTTTAGGTCCGATGCACTCACGAGGTGGAAACCAGTCATCGCGGCATTATGCCCAGCCCATGTGAGCAGTTTCTATAAAGATTTTAGGGTTCAAAATTATTCTGAAAATATCTGGACTAACATGTTTCGAGCTACTAAGATCTGCAAGAGCGCGGTCTCGTTGCATAAGCTCCAAGGGAACGGTCGTACTACCTTTATCAGTGAGCAGTGTAGAAATGGAACTTGGAGGAGACGTACTTGTAGAATAGGCAGTGGGAAGGGGCAGCTCCAAATACATCCTTGCCAGCGATGGCCTGTTGTACCACACTGAAACACCCGTCGGCGCCGACTATCACATCGGCCCGTAGCTTTCCCCCGGTGGATAACGTCACTTGGCGAGTATTACAATCTACCGACACTACCTTGATACCGCTATAGATTTGTGCGCCAACCTCGACCGCGGCATCGAAGAGTAGTCGGCGCAAATCGGCATGCTACGGCATCTGATGTCAGCAGGGATATTGTGCGGTAGTAGCACTGGCGGAGGTCAGAGGCTCACATGACAGAAAAGAAATGATCCACCAGTCTCTGAGATTATATCTTCACTCCAAACGTGCATCCCCAGCACTTCACCTGTTTCATCTGGTGAAACCCTGGTCAGATCAGAAGGAAAGTACTCCAAAGAGGCTCACACTTGACCATCTCACATGAACGAGATTCGATGGATATAGCTTTCAAAGCGTCCTTTAACCCCCACTTGTACAAGATCTTCACGACATTTGGAGGTAGACGAACGCCTCCATGTGACATCTGGAATGAGTTAGCCTGAAAACAAAATGCCAAACGGCCTATCACGCACTTTTGAAGTCTCTGAGTCTGTAAACTGTTCGACAACGACTACTCGGTGTCCTACTCGCCTCAAAGCGAGCGCACAGGATACACCAGCTAGACCGCCACCCACTATCAGAAAATCGATCGCTAACTCAGCCCGTTCATAAGTAGGATGTGACTGAGCCTGAAATCAGCACATGGTTCAGGTAAACAAACCTGACGCGCACTGAAAATGCAAACATTGAATTGGTTTTGGACGGGGAGTAGGACAACGTGAGAGAGGACGTACGGGCGAAGGCGATCACTCGAAGCACTGACAGTTTAAGTACGAGCGCTGGCACGGCTAGGTCCTGTCAGCTCCCATAATCAGGAAGGCTTCGAAAAAGGGGGAATGCTATTCCGCCCTGCGTGTGGGCAGATGTGGGTGGCCGATTGCGGAAACAGCACGGCGACCTGACAAATGGGACTCTTACGAACTTAGTCCCCCACAATCAATTTTCTATCGACTGTTCCACCGTGGCCGGACTTAAAGTTCCCTTCCTCGACATCCCATTTCCGCGTAGGCGCCAACCAACCTCGGACTAACAAATTTTGCGGCATCCCACGGTCCAACAGCATGGCGTGTTGGATCGATGACTGTTATCTGGGCCCAACATAGTCTAAGTAACCTAAGCGAGTTTCCTGAGCGTCCACGTGCTACAAGGCACCTCTCACGCATATTGTGCCCAGACAGAGAAAGGCTCCCACAGTTGGGTAACACGCCATCGGCCATTTTAGAAGGACTAGACTGCGCTCGCCCACATCTATTACCAGCAGCCCGTCAGATTCCTTCTCGAGGTCCCTGGTGCCCCCCTCCCCATGCTTGGACCATCATGGGCGCATATCATTCAGGGTTAAGTCCACACCTGCCTTAACCTTGACTGGTCGGTCCGAATCGCCAAGGGGGTCCTAGGCGTCCCATCGCCCAAAGCAGTTAGCCGAATCTTGTTTTCCTTGACCGGTGATCTAAGTACTTGCCTTCAGTCCACGGATCTCCCAGTAGCCGTCCTGATTACTCGTCCCACTTCCAGGTTCAAGTCCACCGATTTTTTTTTCACTTGTACAGCAAAAACACGTATTGACATAGCGACCGTCTTCGACTTCGCGGGTTGCTGTTAAAGATGTGACAAACATGACATATGATTTTAAGTTCGACACCTTCTTTGTTTTCTCCGTATGGTAAGACCTATTTCTGCTGCTCTAACCAACTTGAATAATCATAACTTTTTCTCGCTTCTCTCTCCGCGATCGAATCGGACGGCCGGATGGGAGAGGCTCTTCAACTATTGTTCCTGCTATCCCGCCGTTTCTCCGTTTCTTTATTGTCATGATCATTGACAGTATACATATATCACTCAGTTATACTTACATAACAGATTCAGAACGGGTTGTGTGGCACGCAGTTGCGCGAAGATCGGACACCTCGGTTGGTGCTAACCGTTTAAATGTTAGTGACGTCAGAACTGCTCTGGAGACAAAACAGTAGAGAAGGTCTACCTGCTTGCATGCTATTTAACAAGGTTTCTTGTCGGCCGCTCGTTTTTTCCAAGGATACTAGAGTAATCGGTGAGTATGTTGCGTCACACGCTTCCTTTTTTTTTTCTGATTGCCTATCTCAAGCTTGGGCGAGAGCTTACTGCGGATCTCAAGTGTCAGCGGAAATAACGGCGACCGCTCATTACCCGCCTGCCTAAGAAACGTGCACGTGTAGACGATCTTCCGATGCCGCGGTGATGATGGAGTACACATAATTAGGCGGTCCCGGAGGGCATTGACTTCACACCCTGGACGGCCCCCGCATCGACTGCTGCGCCGCGTTTTCCTCGTTACTGACCAGCTCTCTGGACAATCGACACGTTCCCTCAGTCGTCTGTTCGGCCTACTACTTGACGTCACCCTGCGTATATGTCCATTGACCGGAAACGATGCACGTAGACATTTCTCATCACGATTGACCAGCGTTGGGAGCTTCTTCGAATGCAAGCATCGCTGATGTTCATCCCATGTAGATGACCCCGGAGGAGGATACATGTTATACGCAGCATGCATGATTCACCACTCCTGCTGGGCGTAGCGCATCATGTGTTAGTCAGATCAAGTCCAATATAGAATGTAGGTGTTGCCGCCGTGAGTTCAGCCCTACCCTATTCAACGGCCTTGTCTGAAATGCAAAATATGGGAATGGGGTCCTGATCGTCGGTACGTGTCTGCCAGTGAACTCGCACCCTCTGGTGTAGGTGCTGCTAGCTGGCTGTCTTTGAATGACTCGACAAGGTACATGACTGCTACTGGAATGGTTATTTTTTGTCACGGCTGGGGTCGACCGCCGCTTGCTTGGACGGAACACACTGGGCCTGTGGTGGGAGGATCGGTTCGATGAGAAGCACTAGTGTCTCAGGGTATGTCTCTGTGACTTGCGAATCTAATTTGACATAATCTTCGAGAACACCGACTCGGACAAGCACGGCTATAGTATGTACGTGTTGCATCGCGTATACGCTAGTAAACCATAAGTTAAGGAGTTACGATGTGAAACGAGTCGATAAGGGTGCAAAAGACCACTGAGCGTCCCCTAAAGAGAATCATACTAGGGTACGTGGTACTAAAAGCAGAGGGGAGGACATAATGACGAGTATATACTCTACCACACGTATGGAAGAATTCTTGCAGGGACTTCCTTCATGTATTTCTGATATTCATCCCTGACGGCGTCGTCTTTTTTAATCAGATTCTCCTACAGTGTCCAGTCAGCGTGTGAACTAGCGATCAAACGGAAAAACGTGCCTCAATCGGCATCTTGATCGCGAATGCAGCTGCTGTGATGCCAAGGGCTACGAGGGGTGCGTACGACCAGAACATGATAGACCACAACGCCTCTTGTAAGAGAACCGAGCTTTTTTGTTCACTGGGCGTCAGACAACGTCAATCGGTATCCGAGAACCGCGTACCTATATCCCGGATGACGAACCCATGCATATGGACCAGTCTTGACGATCCTGGGCTTTTCGCGACGCTAGTGCCAGAGGTCAAGACAGTGAAGACAACAACTATGTCGGACACATACCCCGATGGTATGCCACTGATCCCCTAGGTGTTCGAACGTGCTGTCCGTAAGGCGCTTCAGAGCAAAGTTAGCTGCGCAAGCCGCTACCCTCAGTGCGTTCCTCCGAGTCAAGTCCATCATCTCAGTAGGAATAGCAAATTTTGTCATCCAGAGCGGTGGCTGGAACTGATTGAGGGTCAATGCGCCGATGTAGATCATGGGGGGAACGAAAAAGGCGAGTCCATGAATTGGGGTGATGATTCGTCCCAAGAAGGTGGGCGGCATGGATTCCGGTCGAACGCGCCCGCCTTTGGATTCAGAGAGGACAGCGAGTGCTTTGATCTTGGCGATGGTGCGTCGAATAAAGTCTGCGGTACTCAGAACAACGAGTACTTCAACCCATTGAGGGGGAGGAGGCGGGAGCTTGAGACCGGCAATGTACATGACGATGGAACGACGCTGATGAACGCTGAACGACAAACAAGATGTAGGAGTTGAATGCGAGAGGTCTGATGGGTAACGCTTATAAGCAACGCGAATGAATTGGAAGTCTGATGCGGTACTCACCATCCCAGTTGCAGCTGACAAAAGCTTAACAAAGGGCGTCTGTCGGCTACAAGAAAAATG
>JBBPKI010001339.1:0-13073 GCA_038089155.1 Nevesoporus exiguus
GGTTCCTCGCTTTGCCTTTGCGATGGAACGGGGAAATAGTGTACGGAATGGTCCGGGTTGGTCGTAACCCGCAGCAAACGGGTCTCGATGTCAGCGAGCACAGACTGCTGGTAGCTCGGCCGTGGCTCTGGGTTCGGGTTCCTCTTCAAGTGTTCGGGCAATGGGGGGACCGGAGGAAGCTGAGATAGGACGATCAGCGTAAGCAATGTCGATTGATGTCGGTCTACGAACCGGCTTTTGCGAAGGTCTCTCCCATCGGACGGACATGTTCTCGTCCCAATCATGATAAGGATCTTCCTCGCTCATTGCAGTCCTATCATAATAGGCAGTGCGTTTCCGTATGCGCGGCTGCAGAGGTTGCAGTATCGGGACAGGTACCTGATCGTGCGTGGCTTCGGTGTAGCATATCTCCGAGAAGGATTCGGTAGGCGATAGAAGTGTCTGCTGATCGAGGCAATCAAGACATGATGGATCGAACTCGACGTTCTTAAGAGACCGACGGAGAACTTTGAGAGAGACGGTATGGGCGTCTGACCGATCGTCATCTTCTGCACATGGCGGCAGCTCGTAATCACGGGGCCGGAACGTGGGTCGTATGGGCGTTGGGAGCAATTTCCAGCCCTGCGAGTCAGAGGACGAATGTGCACGCCGTCTTGCAACGCTGGGTACCTGAGCTTGCTGTAAGAATGTCAGTTTGTGCAGGAGAACATGTGGATGACACGACGCACCGAGGTAACGAGGGAGTCGTCAGCACTTGAGCAGAGAGAAGTGCTCAAGGGAACATGTGTCCTCGCATACCTATCGCGAGGAGTGCACTTGTCGACGAGGAGTCGAGGGGAGCTGAACATCGTGTTAGCGAGTACGAGGAAGAGATGAAGAAACGGAATGACAGCGTAACTGCACCTTTATGCTAGGGCGCTGTGTGACGAAAGGACGGGGCGCACTTACGGCGATGTAATTGTGAGATTCCCACTTTTAGCAGCCGTCACCACCCGAAACGTAAATCAACGTGCGGAACATGTCCGTGTGAAGCCGAACTCAGTCGATCCATTGGCAAGGCTGGTTGGACCCCTCGCTCAAACAATCGAGCTGACCCGGTTCATTTCGCTTGCGACCGTCATATCAACGACTCGGCCATCGAGAAGCCGTTACAAAAGGCCATTATAGCGGGGTATAGATGGACATAGAAGGAGCTCAGGTAAGCACATACTTCTTGACAGCTCCAATGAAAATGAGACGCCGAGCACCTTGACAACAATGGAGTAGCTCCCTGGTGCTGTAACACCACTGTAACACCCCTTCCCCTGGCTAGAGCCTACGGGAGCTCTGCCCTACCTTTTTGTCGCAGTTTGCGCGCAAAGTCCTTCGCCCGTTCCACCAAACCACCATGGCGCGTCAAAATACCCACGGTAGCTGCGCGTGATCGAGATGGTCTCGCGGCATATGCGGTTGACGTATGTGCGTTGGAAGGAGCATTGAATGTGTCTGTAGTTGTCTCGATCAAAACGTCAATGACCACACCCCTCTTAATGGAAGTGTAATCGATCTGCGACTGTGTGCGTATTAAACGCCGTGGCAGCAGCGCGCCAACAGTTTGTGGAAAAGTTTGGCGACCGGCTATTCTCTCGACTTGGATCTCGTGCTGTCCATCGGCATCTTGCATGTCCTCCTCCAACACAAGAGACTCGACACTTCTTGGCTATAAAACTCCGATCTGTGTCATATACAACATGTAGAAACGTTGACTGCTCACGTTGGCCAGCGAATGGTAGAATGCTGACTTGGAGGCTGCGGCGGACAAAGGTGACGGCACCAGAGAACGCGGGCTATCGTCTTCGTGCTCTCCTTGCTGGTTGGAATCAGGAGAGCGCACAAAACCTCAAGGACGGGATAATGACCTCTCCGAAGTGGCTCACCGAGACCGCTGGCTTCTTGTGGTGCTTTCTTGGCTCCTTTGGGGAGTCTATGAGGTCCCTCCGTTGCCACTCGTGTTCGAAGAATGCCGTGCGCTCGTTCGCTTGTTCCACTCTTCGGAATTTCTGAACCCACACTAACATGTCAGAGGGAGGGAGGATTCAGGCCGAGACACCCACCTCCTCGAGCAACTCCAGTGAGCTCTCCATGGCAGCTAGTTTTCGCAGGGCTATCGTGTGTAGAACAAAGGCGCCGAATTAAACCCTTTGTGCCCTTCTACACACAGCGTGCGAGCGACGAGTGGATCCAAATAGGACCGTCTGCGGGCGGTAGACTTCGTGCTGTCAAGGGCGGACCACAGCAGTTGGGCGCCGTTTCAGGTAGACCGCAGGCATACAGAATGCCCGCCTTGAAGTTGTACGGGGATGATCGATGAAACTTACATTTGATTGATTGTCACCACGTACCTCGGCGACGGGGGTCATGGTGGGATGATGTCTGTTCTTCTTGTGCCTCGGTTGTCGTAACACGTGGCACGCTCGATTGCACTGCCACGGATTACTTCCACAGTGAAGAGCTCCTGTCCTCGGAGTTTTTTCCATTGAAACCGCTAGTCTATATTTACATATGCGAGGCAAAATGGCCAAACGCGAGAGAGACGACCAGTTCTACATGACGCTGGTGACCATCCAGGCCAGTCTGTCTGCCCCTAACATTCAAGGTACTCGTCTTACCTTGAGGCGCAGGTCGAGAACACTCTCTTCAGAATCCCCCGGAATTCACTTGAATCCAAGTCTACGATCTTCCGAGATATGTTCTTACTCCCCGTGTCTGGCAACGCAGAAGGGTCAGGAGACAACAATCCCATCCGTCTGGAGGGGATCACAAAAAAGGAATTCAAGCGCTTTTTAGAGGTCCTATTCAGCGGGTGAGCCCACAACGTTCTTCCACAGAATTTAAGTACGTACAACAGCCACTGCGATCCGATTTTCAGCGGTTTCGAAGAGGCTGCCAAGTCAGGCCCAATCTTCGATATGTGGTTTCCAGTCGTGAAACTGGCGCAGATGTGGGAGTTTGACGCAATCCACGAGCATGCTATCAAAATGATGCCATACGACCAGATCGATAAATCTTCAGTAGAGAAAGTGGGGCTTGCCGTCCGCCATGGTATTGAACCTTGGCTCCTTCCTGGACTGAACGAATTAGCCCAACGGGGCGAACCCCTTGGGCGCAAAGATCTCGAATTCCTTGACGCAAAGCTGGCACTAAAGGTAGCTGCTATCCGAGAGAGCTTGACTCTCGCTCCCGGTAGTTGCGATTATAACTGTCCATCTCACAAACGTGCGAGGCTCACCTCTGGTTCACGGGACGCGAGCAAGGTGGATTTCACACCAGCCATAAAACGCGTGTTTCGTATTTCAGGTTCGTTCCCACTGTGGGTAATGGACACTGACGCTATCGATTTGCCTATACATAGATGGCATCACGGACGAGGATAAACGTCACCATTCGAAAAAAGCGCCACAACGTTGATAGACCAAGGCCCTCCTTAGTCTAGGGTATGATTCGAGGGAGCAATGTGATCTAAGGTGGTATTTGCTTAGTACGTCGAGCCGAACCGCGGGATTTTCTGAACTTTGGTTGTATTTGTATTAGCTACTCAGTTATCTGAATTGTGCGAAGACTGCTGTTGACCAATTCCTTCACCCAGCGATATACGGCGGCTGATTATCAGCCGTCAGGGGTATTGGTACCGGTGTACTCAGATCACATTACTCCGTGTGTGATGAACTGGTTCAAACCGAGCTGGGAATCTGCACCTCGCGTGATAGCGTGTGACTGCCAACCGGTTGCTCGTCTATCTGACCGAGTACGTGGTAAACCGACAGCAATCAGTACAACCGTGGGCCAG
This sequence comes from Nevesoporus exiguus, assembly GCA_038089155.1. Classification (NCBI taxonomy): domain Eukaryota; kingdom Fungi; phylum Basidiomycota; class Agaricomycetes; order Boletales; family Boletaceae; genus Nevesoporus; species Nevesoporus exiguus. Next base: position 3,827 of record JBBPKI010001339.1, read on the forward strand.
GATGGCAGAGATCGAGAGAGACGACAAATTCTACATGACTCTAGTGACTATCCAGGTGACTACAGCTCTTCCTGTTCAAGGCTTTCTCAGCTTATCGCGGTGCCGCAGGTGGAGAATCGTCTCTTCAGGGTCCCTCGGCGATCGCTGGAATCACAGTCCAATATCTTTCGGGACATGTTTTCACTTCCTGTAGCCGACAATGCGGAGGGGTCAAGCGATAGCAATCCCATTCGTCTGGAAGGGATTACAAAGGATGAATTCAAGCGCTTCCTCGAGGTACTCTTTACGGGGTAAGCCCATGACTGTCGTCAATATGAACAGTACTCCCCTACACCATGATCTTCAGCGCATTCGAGAAGGCTGCAGTGCCGCATTCAATCTTTGATACGTGGTTTCCTGTCGTGAAACTGTCGCGGATGTGGGAATGCGACGCAGTCTACGAGCATGCTATCAAAATATGCCGTACGGACTGGTCGGCAAGACTTCAGCAGAGAAGGTAGGGCTTGCCGTTCAGTATGACATTCAACCGTGGCTCCTCCCTGGGCTGAATGAATTGGCCCGACGCAAAGAACCACTTGGAGCCAACGATCTTGCGCTTCTTGGCCCAGAGCTGATACTGAAAGTGGCTGCGGTCCGGGAGAGCTTGGTTATCCATGACAACCCGATAGTCAGTTGCAATTCAGACTTCTGCGATCATTCAAACTGCTGTCCATACCATGACAGCCCCCGTCGATCCAGTGGCAAGTCAAAGGGCAGTATACACCTTGACCACCATAATCGATCGGAGCTCATCTCTGGTGCACGGGATGCCAGCAAAGTGGATTTCACTCGCATTATAAAACGAGTGTTTCAAATTTCAGGTTAGTTCAAGCTGCGGCGTGTCGTTGGACACTCTAGTGCCTTTTTCCCCTTGCAAGCTCGAGAGATGATAACACTCTTGGTTTACTAGATGATGGCACAAGTATTCACTCTAAGTAATGCGGTCGTGCGCAGCAGAGGGGTATTTGGAGTGTAAACATGGATATGATTCAAAGATATGATGACATGAGTGACTCAATTGTATACGACTTGCGTCGACTCGACGCTTTTCCAAAATTTAGTTGTGATGACCGCGAGGCCTAGTAATTGAGCTGTGTGGTTCCTACAGTGATATACTCCCCTTACCGGTGATACATATACGGATCAGAGGAAACTAATTATTGCTATCGACAGCATGCTAACGCGTGGAGTCAACTATCACCCACAAGCGGCACAGGCGCTGGCGCATCGCTGCAAACTGCATGTGATGAACCTTTGCCGTAGTTAGGAGTATGAACGTACTGCCTTTTTGCCAAGTCCGGCAGCGATGGCCCCTTCCCACTGTACATGCAGGTATCCGCGTGTACTGATGTGATGCTACAGATCGTTCTGGGTCTATCGGATCAATCGTCATACTCCAATACCCTTGGGCCTGGGCAGACCGGGCTCCGCAGAATGCAGCCCTGTGGTATGGAGAGGGATGCGGTTGCCACGGGCTCGGGGGAACTTCGAAGGGGTGCTTCGCCGTGGGTCCGAGTTTCCGTCGGAGTTCTCCGCCCTAGCGTCGCTTGGAATACCTCAAAAAATGGAGAAGAAAAATAAAAAACCTCATGTTGGTCAGGATGGCGCGCACGACGACGTGCATGAAGCAGGCGGTGTGTTCCCGGCCATGGCCACATTTACGCAACGGAGCCGCACGGTGTTGTTGAAGAAAATACATAAACCGAGGGAGAAGACGGTGGGCAACGTGTGGCCGACACGTGTAGCCGGACTCGATTGCCAACACTGGAATCAGGAAACGTATATCTTGACTTGCTTCGAAAATTTCCCTTGGAGCCCAAGCCCTCTCTTCCTCCACAACCTTCCCTCCTCTCTCTCGCAGAGTCACTCATGGCTGGTCCCGACTCATCTCATGGCGTCTCGCGCGTCGTCCACCACAAGGATTTCTATCTACGTGGCGGCGATATGACCGTCCTTGTCAGTCTCGACATTCCCCGTCACCTCCCCCGCTGAGCGCTAACGTGTCCCCAGGTTGAAAACCATCTCTACCGCATCCACAGTTATTTCTTCGAGCGCGAATCTCTATTTTTCCGTCAAAAGCTCGGTGGCTCGAACAACGACGACGGGGAAATTGGTTCGACGGACAGCAATCATTATACTCTAGAGGACGTAAAGAGCGAGGATTTTGCACGATTCCTCTGGGTGTTCTATAACCCGTAAGTCTACCGCCTCGCGTACTCGGTGCGTTCAGGCATTTTCTGACGACTACCAGCAAATACTCGGTGTACGAAGCCCCGCTTGAGACATGGCTCAGCATTCTCAAGCTCGCCAACCGCTGGACGTTTGACAGCGTCAAAGAGCTGTCCGTCCGCGAGCTCGAAAAAATCGACATTGAAGCCGTCGAGAAGATCGCCATCTATCATGATAATAGCATCAGTCGTCTCTATCTCATTCCCTCCTATATCGCCGTCTGCAAGAGAGATAAGTCGCTGTCTTTCACGGAGGGCATGAAGCTCGGCATGGAGACCGTCCTCCGCATTGCCGAGGCACGTGAACGTTTGCGCCTGCAGGCCTCCGAAAGCGGTATCCGCACTCCTACGTTCGAGGACTTTGAGGACGCAGAAGTGGAAACTCTTATCCGAGAGATCTTTAATCTCGGTTCTCGCCCTACTTCCCCCTCCCCGGCGACTTCCCCTGCCAATGGCGCCAACGGCGCAATGAACGGCACTCATGTTAAGCTCAATCCAGCTCCGCTTGGCAACCCATCAAAAGCGAACGGTGCTCCCCCGCCTCGAGGTAATGGTGGGTCGGTAGCTGATCCCAAAAATACTTCAGTTGACTCTATGCCTTCCTTCGCCTCCGCCATGTCGCGCCAGCAGTCGGCAACAACTCCTTCAGCAGCATCACTCCAAGCACCAGCAACGCAGGCAACAACCCAACGAGCAACACCACAACAAGAGCCTCAGGCGCCGGTGCCTCCGGCCAAACCAACTCCCGCAACGTCAACTCCCCCGTCGGTACCGTTCCCATCAGCGGACAAGGCCAAGGACAACAAAGAGACCTCCCAGGAAGAAAATAGTCTCTCTTCGTTGCTTTCTCCCAAGACTGGAGGAGTGGGTGAGCTTTCATCTTCGGCAAGTCGCTTAGTTGTTGTGTTCTGACAGCTGCTCATTCGGAATTCGTCACAGGTGGACTCAAAGGCTGGTTCTCATGATGTTTCGATTAGCGAACCTGTTGTACCATCAAGTGAACATAGTAACGATATAAGTGCTGATTCTAACGATAACGTGAATGACGGTGAAAAGGATGAATCGGGAAAAGATAACGATACCGCCAGTGTGTTTTCTGATTTCGAGGGTGCCAAAAACGGCAAGCAAGGTACATTTTCGCGTCTGGATCACCCTGCGATTATCTAAATTCTGAGTAGGGGGAAAAGGCAAGAAAGAGAAGGCAAAATCGGCCAATCGTGGTGGAAAGAAGGGGTGACCAGTGGATCAACTGACCTCCACGTTGTGATCCTTTCGGGTGGGCGACCACCGCAAAAAACATTAGATTCCCTTCTGTTACGTTCACGAAGTAACCTGGTGTTATCTCGATAGATTTCCCTCGATGCCATGCTGATTCGCTAGCGATATGACCGCGATAGTACTCGTCTAAAATAATGCGGCGCTCATGACCCGCGGAAGCGAAACATGCTCACTCCCGTTTAAAATGCACATCGGCGGTGGTGCCCATTCGCAGGTGAAACAAGCCACGTATCAGCGGGATTACATAGTTCCGGACCCCTAAGGACTTGCTGTGCTTGATCCAATTTTGTAACGACATGCGTGCACGAGAAACATGTCGGATCCAGTAAGAAGTCGTAGGTTCACGTTGCCGTGGATAGCACCGCCATGAGTATCCTTTTTGAATGGCCCGCGTGCACTGGTGAAGTTAAGAAAGAAGTTGACATGACACGAGATGGGCGCAGAGATTATTATCAATCACCCTGAGAATTAAACCTAAACCAACCCGAGATTCGTCGTAAAGAAGCACGACGTTCTAAGAGATAAAAGCCGCTGGCGCCCCATCGTCTCATCGACCCTCTTGACAACAACAGCCCACATTTCTTCTGAGCTTGAAAATCATGCCTACGAACACTAACCTCGGCGTTGGCGCAATGAAGCGCCATGAGGAATACTACTTCCGTGACGGCAACATCAGATTTGTGGTGCGTAACGAAAGATGATCTGATATCGAGCCGTGTTGATGCCCAGCGAAATGCAGGTAGACACCACGGAGTTCCGCCTCCATAGATACTTTTTTGAACGAGAAAGCGATTATTTCCGCGACCTGCTGGCCCCTTCCAGTGGGAACGAAGACCACTCGATAAACGATCAATACCGGATTCCTGACGTGAAGAGCGAGGAGTTCGCTGATTTCGTCTGGGTGTGGTATAACCCGTGAGTCGCGATTGGATTAGTAGAAACTTCACATAGCGGTCCTGACTTGACTCACCGAGGCGGTACTCGTTTTCGAGGAAAGATAAACAAAAATGGCTTACGATCCTGAGGCTTGCAACCACTTGGCGATTCAACGAGATAAGGAAGCTGGCTATCCGGCACCTGGAAAAGGTCACATTCGAGCCTGTCGAGAAGATCAAGACATACCGGGAATATTCTGTAGACGAGGGGCTACTACTCCCCTCCTACGTGTCACTCTGCAAAAGCCCCACACTCCCTTCGCCTGAGGAGGGAAGGATACTGAAGATGGAAACCGTGCTGAAGCTTGCGAGCGCACGGGAACAGGCCATTATCAGTGCTTCGGAACGTGGATATAAGACGCCGACGACCGCAAGTGTTCCCGACGACGTTGTGAACATGATCGTCGCCGACCTTTTCGGATTGACCCTTCAGTCAGACGATCAGACCGTCCAATTGGAGGGTCAAACCGGGAACACTTCGCGTGACGGTCGGGCGAATCCAGAGGTCGTCACCGTCAAGGAACCAAGTCCCAGTAATAGGGGGAATGTGAATGGCGACACATCCCAAGCCTCGTCACGGAACACTGCGCTGCCGGTGAGACAAGACGGCTTTTATGCGATGGTACCCACTCACACATATCATTAGAATGGTACAACCGCTAGTGCCATTAAAGTTCGTAGCCTTACCTTTTTCTTCCTGAACAAATCCTCAGATCTAAATATCTATAGGGCAAACAGAAGGGTTCTGGTTAGCCCGCAGAGGTGGCCCCGGCGTTCATAACATCCGCAGGGCATAGTCGTTTTTTTGGTGTATTCTTTCCTTTTCGTCGGAGACGGATCCATATGGCGAGTTTGAAATGCTTGATGTACGTTTCATTTGTTGAGAATATCAAACTTGGTTGCACTGTAGTTGTGACTTCGAGCTTCAATAAATCAATCGGTGCGATTATGTAACTCGGGACTTGAAACGCAGTCACGCCGGTCGGCCCGACTGGGCCCAAGGCTCGGTCGCATTCGTTCTACTTTCTGCGTATCACTGCGTCCTAGAGTGTAGACTCTCCAATGACCTGTGTGCGTTTCTTGACGCCGGCATGTTCAGTCCGCTATCATGGCGTTGAAAACAGGGGCGGCGGCGTGTGGTCTCACGATACGGCGCAGACTCGGACAAGCACTCGCAGGTGATGCCTATGGTATGGATTCGGCCGGAGAAATGCCTTGGAGAAACGATGATCTCCTAGTTGCGGTCTTTACTTGAATTTGGCTTCAATCGTAGTATTCCGTACCTACTGAACCGTACATCCTTCGAGGTTTTTAGGTCCTTTCGTGAACAGTAAATGAACCTCAGCGTGTGTTGAGTCGGTGCAGGTCAAGTGTGCGCCGAAGGGGACTTCCGAGCATCTACCCGGTATTGCAAACAACTGTGTTTATGCAACACCCCAGCACCAGCTCTCCGAATGCGACTTTACTGCAGCAACAAGACGATTTGGCCTAAACTTGCGCCAAGTCGGTCTGGCATGGAGCTGTGGCACAAAGGAGAGCGACGGAAGGGCTTCACTAGATGAGCCGAGCAGATCGGGCGTGTTTGATGCCTATCGAGTTTGTCTTTACTCCGGCTCAATTGTTTTTACGTACCTCTCCAGACTGGAATTCTTGACGACCTCCAGCACATGCATTGATCTTCAGTATGTCGCATAAGGGCCTTGGACGCCAACGTTCACCATGGGACGGGGGACCTTTTACAGTAGTGTTCTCGCCACCCTTGCCATTAGTCCTTAGTATGTTCAATCGTTCACCTGTACTGTACTAATATTTACACGATTGTGTGGATTTCTGGCCACAGGATATGAGCGTAAATGGCACAGGGAGCTCGTTCTTATCTTCTTGGCCAGGAAGGTGCCACCCAGTGCTCTCAACGCCACCGTATGGCTAGGGGAGATGGCGTTATGCTGCCTTCTCGACCAATCACCACAGAATCCGGTGGAATCGTTTGTTCGTTCCACAAGGGACGCGAGTGCTAGCGTTGACCGCTGCATACGATTAGTTGGCCGTGTTCTTTGTAGATGTGTCTTTTCGCTGTTCGGTGCTGATGTCCCACAGTAGTGCAGGGCTGTGGAGCGATGCTGCACACGAGTCCAGCCTCGACCGGTGCTCGAATTATCGCCAGTGGAAGTCGGTCCCTTTTCACCTTGGAAGTAATTCTCTGTGTGCTATTCTTTTAATGATTGACCATAACGCACTTTTCCCCTTAAAAACACCAAGTAATTCATAGGTAGCGCCCGCGCGTCCTCGGAATATCGTCCTGCGCACGCAGCTTTTTAGTTACATGTGAAACCTACTGGATACTGATAACGTAGATCCAAGCAGTATTGTGAAATTGTTAACAAATCGACGATGGTGGGTCAGCCCAACAAGTTTACCATGCGCTGTCTCTTCGCTCCTGTGATCGAGACACGACATACTTGGATTGTCCATGAAGAGTGTGAGGTTACGCATAAAGTGTGGGAAGTGGATAAATGGCTTGGATGGTGGAGGTCTGCAAGAACGCAAGAGCGAGGAGTGGCCGAACCAACAACTCAATTAAATAGCTTTTGAGACTACGGATATGACGTTGGGTGGGTGTGTATTATCGTATTTAGCTTATGTCAGCAGAGAGCTTCCAAAGCTTGCATAACCACCACCACAATATCGAAACGCCCCCTTTTTCACGAATCGAACGATGGTGCAGACGAGGTCAGCTACGCAGAAAATCGAGGCTGAGCAGTCTGCCACCAATGATGGGGCTCAAACTACCTTCGTCCTTTCTGTGGGAAATTGCATTCCACCTGCGAAGAAACCTCGACGAGAAGACGCGGTAGCTCCCAGGAAGCTTCGTCGTGCCAGAAAGCCAGGCGAGCTATGCCAGTTAAACCTTGACGTGCTGTTCCTTGTGCGTGGATATCCTTCGCCTCTATACAGGCCGTTCGCTGATCGGGACCGTGGTATTAGATTGCCAGATACATTCACCCCATAGATCTCCTGAATCTTGCTCGCGTATGCAAATCTCTTCGTGAGCTCTTGATGGATAAATCTTCGGCGTTTGTATGGAAGACCGCATTTCGACAAGCCGAGGGTCTACCTGACTGCCCGGCCGACCTGACTGAACTCGAATATGCAAATCTCGTATTTTACGCTCGCTGCAACGTACGTTCGGGCTCGAGGGGTGGTTTTAAACTTTGCTGAGATGTCCAACAGGGCTGTTGCAAATACACGACTACTATCCTCTGGAACGTACGTCGCAGGTATTGTCCGAGTTGCAGAATAAGACGGTACAATTTCCCATTATTTTGCGACATGCGGATTCAGAACTAAAATTAGGCTTCGTCGTTTTTCCTCTTGCAATGAGATAATCCGCAATAACAGCGTCTTGGCAGTAGAATTTATTACGGTAAAAAAAGGTTCGTGGTCCTTCTATCTCAGGGGCCATATGCCTACATCGTAGCTGCAGAAACTTCCATGCGAGTTGATAGAGACAAGGCGTCATCCTTTATGGACGAGTATCGTCAGGCTTCTGACAAGAAACAATTTATAGCTGACAGGCAGAAGCAGCATCGTGCTACTCTCGAGGTATGTTAGGTTATCCCTGTTTTACATCTCCCTGACTAGGATTTATTAGCACGCGAAAAAGTGTGAAGCTTGGCAGAAGCTGCGGGACTTAGAATGCAAGAGGCGCGAAAATGAGCTTCGGCAAGAGCGACTTCGAAGGTCTTCCGCCTTTTCTTTACAGTATGATTCTTCTGAATATCGAGTCGGCATAGCATATTCCATCGTCTTGACCAACACGGTTATTCACGCGAGATTGCTTACTTTGGCCATGCTACCATCCAACAATTTCGCGTGTCCGACTTTAAGACCTCCAAGCCACTCACGGACAAAGGTCAGGGCCTGTTGATGAGATCAGTTTTGAACTCAGTGACCCTGATATGCTAGAATGGGAGAAAATACGGCCAGAGTGGGTCAAAATTATGAGCAACTTTCGGTTACAACGACTGGAGCATAGTGTTTACCGACCGCGTCAACATGCGTTGGCATCCGAATACCGCAGATTCATCACCCATCCGTCACCAGATGTTCCAGGGCTTGATCTTCTTCCGCATATGGGCGACCTCGCTCGTTTCCGTCCTTTTATGAACATCATCAGGATGCCTGAGGAAACTTCAGTGGATAGTGAGTCATTTGCACCAGCGTTTGCGCAGCTGTCCGGGCTAGTTATCAAGTGGAAGAAGAAACTCGACATGGAACTCGCTGAGCTGGTGAAGATTCCTCTTCGGCTATCCCCAAGAAGTGCTTCTGGTTCTCGGGCTCTGGCACGAAGCGGCACGCGGGCACAGTCATCAGCTACAGACTCGAACAAGTTGCACTTGGCTTGCGCTCTGTTCCGGACACCCTACGCCGGTGTGTTCACTCATTTCGAGGTGTTCTCGGCTTCTCTGCAAGGCTGCACTTATAACTATGACACTGGAGACGGCTCTAGAAGGACTGGGTCTATCTCTGATCGATTTGGCATTCATTTCTTAGAGGAAGCTCCCTACATCGTTCATGCATGCGGATTAGATCCGAATGTAGCCACTGCGGACGACATGGACCACCGCAATGCTCGGTTGAGGTGTCTATCTTGCAAGGGACCCTCGCTTATCGTAAAGTGGAGGCATGCGGTACGGCCCTGTCGCTCCCTTGTTGACGAGAAAAGTGAGCGCTGAGTACCGAGTGCTGACAACAGGTGTTGCATGC
>JBBPKI010001340.1:0-13072 GCA_038089155.1 Nevesoporus exiguus
CTACTAGATGCGGCGTAGACGTGCAATAAGGCATCTTGAATCCCGCGTTCATCATTCGCTTCGGGTTAGAACCGCGTCGCGAGCAGCTGCTGTTTCATACAGCTAAGAAAATGTTCGAAGGAAAGCTGTAAACGGTGATCTTACCACACAGCTACCCTTTTTGTGAGTCCGATTGCGTAAAAGGGGAAGTAAATAGTTGTGCTAGAGGTCGGAGATTTGATCTCACACATACCGACAACGGTTTAGATTTTTGATTCTCACAGAACGCAAAGAGGCGTCAATGTGGGTATCGGTGATATCTTCGCCCTCAGCCACAAGGGGTACATACTAGATGGATGTCGACCATGTCAAGCAGTTGTTAAATCGATGGATCGTCAGCATACTCGACGCACTGGACATTTGGCACGGTGGTACAGCGGTCATCCAACTGGAAAGTCCGGGAGGCACAGAACGCAGGGGAACTCCTCTTTGACTCCGGTATCTGGACCACGTTCCAGGGGCTCTCAGGCACCGTATCCAGTACGTCTCGCCTCATACTATTTTTTTTTGGCTTGGGTTCTCACCGATGACAGTATTCTGGTCGGCCGGCTGTACGTGTATAGCTTTGCCATCACAGGTCGGGGGTATTATAGACACCGTGGGTGCATGGGAGGAATTGGTGACCATGGGCAGCCAATAATCGGTGGTATCGGCATGGGGAACATCCTCTGACTAGCATATGGTTCTTGCACAGGAAAGTGGATACAGGTTGAAGCGGCCCCGGCGTTGCGGGGTTGACCAGTGTCCTCAGAGTCAGGGTTGGACTTGGTGGTTTATGACATGCTGTCATGAGCCTACAGATTTGGTGCCTGTCAAATTCTGAATTTCTGATTCGTGCAAGTCCGTAGGCACTTTACGCTGTGACATTCCGTTGGTGGTTGCCTGACGTTGTAATGTGGTCCACGTGACCATAATGGCTGCGTTGTAGACACCAGACTTGTGCGGAGGCGATTGCTCAGCTGCTCTGCCTCTGACCCGCCTTTTCGCTTGTTTCGCGGCGATTGTCAAGTGACGCTATGACAAGATATGCGAGTTCTGATTGGTTGGGGGGTTCACATGTAAGGGAATTACCTGATGCTTATCTGATGCCCTAGCCATCATAAAAATAACGGCAACATCTCAACAGCACTTTTCTGTTCGACTGATCAGTACCGACAGGCTTTCTTGCCGCTTGGACAGAAGCCTTAACTTCATCCACTAGGTCCCACCTTACAGTGTGCCTGTATCGCACGTAATTTCTCCTGCAGTTCTGTGGACTGAATAGATATCACTAAAATTCTTGGCCCATCATAAACGAGGCTGCCCGCTTACGTTAATTTGTGATGGCATTGAAAATGCAATACGTCCTCGAGTATTTGCTGGTGGTAAGTAGTGCTTATCGTGGTACTAACGCGACGAACGAGCACAGCACAGTTGTTTTTCTGTTCACACATAAATCAAGCTCAAGGGACCAGTACTCATGCTCGGAAATATTTTGGGGGGTATCAATGAACATGGTGGCACCACCACCCAATAGGTGGCTCCAATGGTTGTTTGGGATTTACGCCTGCAGTGTCCCACCACTACTCGGTACCGTCGACATCTATGAGTCCGGTAGGGGATCGAGGATAAGGCTCGGGAGGCACTCAAGGACAGTCTATGTCTGTCCTCTTTTGAATCGCGACAATGAGACTACACGACATGATCGTTGACACGCTTCGTTTCTCAGCCGTATTTTATTACGTGTCAAAAAGCGCAGGGACATCCGGCACGTGTGCAGAGGACAGGAGAACTTTCTTAGGCAGAAGCTCGTCCTACACATAATGAACGGTGGAAGGGAGCGTCACCTTGAGGTATATGTCTACCCAACCGAAGTGCCAATCACGCGATGCTTATAGACAAACCATCTACAGACCCGCGATCTTTGGGATCACCCATCCTGCATCCACTTTCATCGCTCTAATTGGCGCAGAGCTTGATGTACAATGATGGCGAGCTCGGAATAGCTCGCGCAGAAACAAAGGCTGGAGTGCCCCTGATAGTCTGCGCTGTCGCATCTCGATCCACGGAAGGGATTGCAGAAGCCAAAGGGCCGAACGGGTATCGCTGGTATCAGCTCTGTTGGCAAGTCCATCTCTCGATCATATCAGTGACTGACCCTGAACTTGTTACAGGCCGTCCTCTGTTGAGTTGATGCAACCTCTTTTCAGACGCGTCGGGGCGAATAGATTTACAACGCTCGTAGTGGCAGTATGCTCAATGATCATTGGGTGGCGTCTACACGGCCTTGACTAGCTCAGTTTGGCATGGTTTTGGTGTGCAGCAGGGTATCCCGGATTCAGTGTTCACGGCTCGCTTCCAACCCGAAGCGCGTCACGGGCGGCCGCCGTTCCCGTACAACCAAGAAAATGTCCGAAGGAGAGCTACGGACGGTAACCCCGCTGCACGACAAGCTATTCTTTCGGAAGAAAGTGGCTCTGTGAGATAGCGTCTGGCATCTTTCGAAGCTGGGACCAGCTCTGGGTAACTGGGGTGGCCCGATTGTGTTGAAGGGCATACTCGCACCAAAAGTGAGGCGTTAGCTCCATTTGTGACGAAGACGAGTCATATTTGACTATCCTCGTAGGATGCAGAGAAGCAATCGACGTAGGCGTCGACGGTATCGTCATCTCCAATCACGGTGAGCTTGTGCCGGGACGGAAATTCGCATTAGGGATTGAACTGTTGACCAGCCGTCGCCAAATTGATGGGTCCATTGGAGCGCTCGACGCACTCAACGTGATGATGCAGTCATCTAAGGTCCGCGAGGCATAGAGTTCGAGGAAACTGACCGTCGTGTTCGACCCTGGTATCCACACCGGAAGTAGCATTCTCAAGGCACTCGCGCTGGGTGCCCAAGCTGTACTCAGTGCGCCTCGTTGCGTACCTTCTGTGACCCTGATTTCGACTGACGCTATCATTTCAATCGGACGGCCAATCATGTATGGCCTTGCCATCCCGGCGAAGTGGGTGTGGAACAGATCCTGATACAAACGATTGCCGACCTGCATGCTACAGTGGGTCTATGTGGGTTCCGTTATATTGCCGACACCGTGGGTGCACGGGAAAATTTGATGGTCAAGATCGATTGATGGAAAGGTGGTATCGGCGTGGGCTATATGTCGTCCTGCAACTATGTAGCTTCTTTTGTCGGCATAGGAAGTGGATGTAGGTCGAAGCGCACTGGCTTCGTCGCTGGCACGGGTTTCGAATTGCCCGCACGCAGTGGGCGTTATTGAAGATCGGGGTCGGTCCACGGAATTCGACTTTTGCCAGTAGTGTTTGACATGCTGTATACGGTCATCGGAATCCGATTGACTTCTGATGCGCGCAAGCCATGAGGCGTAAATTGATGGAGCTAACCACCGACCGATCGCACTAGCGGTCATAGCGGATGGGTCATCACGCACTTTCTCTGTCTTCGCCCAAAGTTCCCAAATCATCTAATCCATTAAACGAATGGTTGATTACCTACAAAATAATTGGCCAGCAAAGAGGGATATTTATGAATAAACAGACAGGCAGTGCCTGGTTTAGCAGCAAGACCCCTTGAACCGCCTGTTCGATTCCCCCCTCGTTAATCCGAGTCTAATCGTTTCGGGAGCTTCCTGCACATGCAGCGTCCTCGTGTCTATAGCTTCTTCATGGTCCCATCGTGTGACGACGCGCTTAGCGATATACTCGAACACCTCATGCACGCCTTCCCCCGTCTTTGCGGAGGTGAAGAATAATTTTGGTCCTCGCTCCGGAGGCGGGGGACAGTGAGACGTCGTGTCCAATATGGGTGGGGAGGCAGTGGGCGTAGTGGGCGTAGTAGCGGTTGCTCGATCGTAACTGCGAAAGAACAGACTTGGTGTGATCGTCGGCGCAGAAGAGGAAGTGCTCGAAAGCGAAGGTGAGCGTCTTTGTCTTCTGGTGGGAGACGATAACCGTGACGATACAGAAGGAGCGAGCGGGGAGGAGCGAGCGGATGCATATGCATCGAATAAAGACGAGGAAGGTGTGTGATAGGATGTGACGCCAGTGAGAGTGGACGTGAGGGTGCCATTACTGATATCAGCATTGTTCCAAGAAGAATGCTTCGAGTGACCCTTGCGAATGTATTGATTGATGTCGATCGATTCCGACCGCAGCTGTGATGACGACGGGAGATCTAATGGAAGGTCATTGCGAGGAGAGGTTTGCTCTCTCGGACTGAGTTCTTCGACTGTGATAAGCACCTCTTCAACTGGAGAGGGCGGACGAGGGGGTGATGGGGGAATGAGTTCGTCAAGGAAACGGAGGGCCCGAGCTTCAGAGACGATGGATGTCGAATCGAGAGCGCTGGGATCAACAAGATCCGTTTTGTTTCCAACAACAACACAACAATAGTCCTCCAGGTCTTCGTTATAGAGGGGTGCCCGTTCACGAAACTCCTGCCACCATTTCTTAAGTCCGATAAGGGTTTCTGGCTGGTTTACATCAAACATGAGCAAGGCAGCATCTGCACCACGAAAGAACGCCGCGGATAAGCTAGAAAACCGCTCTTGCCCAGCGGTGTCCTGTATATGATATTCTGATCAGCCTGGCTAATAAACCGAGTAGACGAGAGGAGATATTGACCCAGATCTGGAGAGTGACCACTTCATCCGGTTGAGTTGGATGTGGTAGCGTTTTGGAAATAAAATCAGCGCCGATTGTAGCCCTGTAACCTGTAGAAAAACGACCGGAAATGTACTGCGGAGAGAAACTCTCATGAAGAACTCCAGTGGTTTTCAAGATGCATACCTGAGTACGAAGACTAGTTTTACCGACGCCTGAAGCGCCGATGACTACGAGTTTAACCGTTAGCATGTGCGTTTGTGAGCGTTGTGTAGAATCGCATGGAGAGCTTCATAATGCAAAGCACGCGCCGGCCGACGGAACACCTCATAGCATGACAGCCAGTTGCCATACATAGGAGCCTCGCAAACAAAGCCAAAGCCAGCTACTCACTGACTTCAAGCTCAGTCGTCGTCGAGATCGGTGAGGATGGATGACAACACACCACCACCCCCAGATCACGACCTTTCTCCCCCGCCCCCACCACCGCCGGCACTTGCATCAGGCTCGCCCACTGACTTCTTGAAAGGCGTCGTCGGGAAACGGGTCATCGTTCGTCTAACATCGGGTGTGGACTATCGCGGTACGTTTGTCATACCGTTGAGCAGCTGTCACTCTAGATTTGACTTGTCGTAGGCATTTTGTCTTGCCTTGACGGATATATGAACATTGCTCTGGAACAAACTGAGGAGCACGTGAATGGTGTCGTCACCAACAGGTATGGGGATGCGTTCATTCGAGGGAATAACGGTTCGTGTGCTTCTGTTTAGCGTGGTAGATATATGTCTCACCCTTTCTTCCACAGTGCTGTACATTTCGGCTGCAGAGCCAATTTAATTTGAGACAACAGGTCATGTTCCTGCAGCATTTCAAAAACCCAGCGCACGTGTGATGTGTACCGGTTCTTTGCTCTAATAATGTATAGAAGGCGGCCGATATTTATGCTTTAAGTCTCTGTAAGTTGTCTGACCTAGCATCATGACGTACGACAACTTCACCCTTGATAGCGTACCATGGATGTTGCATCCGGGACGCCCAAGGTGTAGCTTCGATGAGCGTGAACATCTAGCGCTTCATAAAAGCTGAATATGTGATGTAGTCAGGAACGGATGGCCAAGACTGCGACGTTAGGTGTTTGATTGGCTCAACATGGTGACACCTAAAATTTTGGTTCAACGTGTGCGCTCGTGTCTGTTTTAATCGCCCTTTGACTATAGGTGCTTCGACAAACTTTGGTCCTGTGCATCTTTTAAGCCAGGGAGCGAAAGTTGTCACTATGCGCTATCCCGAATCTCAGAAATATAAGCCAGCCCGTGGTCGTCAGATCGGACATCAACAGGACACAGAGATTACAACAGCGCGTGTCAAACCTCGGGGAGCACTCGACCAGGAGTAGGCCGACCTTGAGCAATGCGGAAGTAGTAGTCACCAGCGAACTGGAATCTGCAAAGAAAGGCGATGCACGTGCAATGCCCGGCATCAGTGCTAAATCAGTTCCCCATGTTGTCAGTCCTCTCTCCTGCGGAAGTTATCCGGCCCAAGGGGCAGGGTGCATCCAGGTCTCATCAGAAACAGGTTAAATTGCATTGTCGTTTAGTGCATCTTACTTAAGTGTCTGAATTCAGGGTTCCCGTCCGCCGACTGGACATTACTATTTGTCAGGAAACTTGCTCACTAAGGTTCGAATGAGGCACTAACGGTCGAGATAAAATTGTTCTGACCATCTCCCTTACTTTAGGATTGACCGTACAAGTTTTCATGGAACGCCCACACATTCTCTATTCTCGGGCTTGCATGGTTCCCTCCAAGTGAACCACAGACGATTGTGTCGAAATCCTGCGAGATGTTGGAAGTTTGAAATTACACGATTGTTGAACGGCGACCTCGGAGCCTGGGAAGCTTACCTTACATCTTGATCGTAAGTCCCGTTCGTTTGGTCTGTTTTACACAAGATGGTGCGGGTATACTGCGTGATAAGAGCAAGAACTAATCAGTGCAGAGAAGTACAGAGATCGGTTCAATGACATGCTTAAGTTACAGTGCTACGAAGACTTGATACAAAAGGAGCCATACAATGTCAAGAATGTGAGACAAAAGTAGTGATACATGACGAATTCCAGAATTACCTAGCCTGATGTTCGTTCAATAAAACCAAAAGAGTATCCTTGGCGTGTGATAGAGACGACGCACGTTCATCGCCCAAGGTCGTTTATGAGTTCAGGAAGATAGAATAATGTTGTAGCAGTACGCCGATGGCTGGGAAGCCAAGAAGAAAATGATCCAGGTCAAAAAGACCTGCCTTCCGAAGTCGTACTTTATAGTCGTAACATTGAAAAGGCATTTGTCAGAGTAACGACCTCGTGCTCGTCGAAGACGACGTCGGATAATTGATCTTGGACTTCGAACAGCGTTAACGCGCGTATGACGCTCGGAATATGGTCGGGAGGTATTTCTTGCCGCAACAGGGTGTTACAGCTGTCGCAGAGGGTACTGTCCTATGTGACCTGGTTTGGGGACGCTCTACGATAAATGAGTCTAATAGAGCACCTACACTGATGATACTTGTGGATTCATGACCGTAGAATGTGTCAAAAGATGAAGACTGTAAAGGAGAGTGTGTTGGGTAACACTCGAGCGGAGGGACGGGGACGGTACTCCAATCTGCGTCCGCATGCAGCATCACTGGTTGCTGATCGGCAGTAAACTCGTCATCTTCAGAGTACAAGGGAATCTGCTGAGCAGGAAAATATATTCGGTGACGCTCCTCCTCGCTTTAGCTCGCATTTTCGCCACTGTCACAAAGAGAGCACTCACTTCCGCATCTGACCAACCGTTTCCTACTTTCTCGGCGGAGAGAAGAAACTGAGTTTTCTCTTCGTTATGAGCGTAGAAGGTAGGTGCAAGAAGAGAAGGCAGCCTTCGGTACCGCCAGCGGTTCGACAAGGGTATGATTCCACTCTCGATGAGTCTCTGCGATATGGGAACAAAGCAAAAAATGCCCGCTCTTGTCATGAATAGTGAGAGAAACGTCATGTCGCTCCTTGAAAACCAGGACAGATAGACGGGCGGTATAAGTCAGAGTTAAACGTTAAGCGTCACACGCCAAACAAATGCCAGTCACCAGAGTATTCGCGACGCGTTTGAGTCACGTGAAATAAAGATCAACGTGTTCGGTGGCGGCCCGGTTGCTGCGCTTCGAAATAACTGCTTAGCAGTTGTCAGAACACTGACTGCTCATACATCCCTCTTGTACTAACTTTGTGCTGACAATGTCATCCAAGCCTGTCGTCGCTCCCGTGGCAGCTTCGGCCGATGTATTCAGAACAGACATTTTCAAGGGAAAAGTCTTATTCTGCACGGGGGGTGGGTCTGGCATATGTAAGTCGATGACAGAAGCCACCGTACGTCAGAGTCCGCATCACTGCGTTTCTGGATGGACTTCATGTTCACGAACGGTAACAGATGAGACACGGAGCTGATGCAGTCATCGTAGGAAGAAAGTAAGTGAGCGTACTTCCCGGTCTGGACAGCCTGGCTGACCACCCATTAGCCTCGAGAGACTCACGCAGAGCGCCGATGAACTTTCGCGGGCCACGGGCCAGACATGTGTTCCCGCGCAGGCAGATGTAAGACAGCCCCAACAACTTAAAGATGCAGTCGCCAAAACGATTGCTAAATTCGGGCGAATCGATTTTGTCATCTGTGGTAGGCAAATTCCAGTTCTAATTCCTCTGCTGAGCGGGTCAGTAATTGTTTGGTAGGTGCCGCAGGTAATTTTCTAGCCTCTATTGATGGAATGTCCGAGAACGCGTTTAAAACTGTCCTTGAAATCGACACCGTACGTTCGTTGCTCATTAAGCAATACGCATCACTTACCTCTTATCATAGATCGGAACGTTCAACACCGTCAAAGCAACACTGCCACATATTCGTGTATCACACGGCTCCTACATTCACGTTAGCGCAATGTTGCATCACAATGGTGCTTCATGAATTTCATTTCTGCGTACCGTAGCTTATGTTATTTCAGGGACGCCTTATCAGGCTCACGTTTCGGCAGCCAAAGCCGCAGTGGACGCTCTTTCGGCCGTAATAGCAGTGGAAGAGGGACCCCGAGGGGTACGCTCTAATGTCATCGCTCCAGGACCGATTGGAGGTACAGAAGGGATGTCCCGGCTTTCCAATCAATTAAGCAGCAAACACAGCATCTATCCACTTGGCCGCGTGGGTCATCTGAATGATGTTGCAAATGCTACGGTCTTTCTCCTCAGTGATGCAGCGTCATACATCACAGGTCAAATACTTCCCATTGATGGGGGTTGTGAACACCTAAGAACAACGCAGTTACCTTACCCTCAATCCGTACTTGACCCCGATAGTATCAAACATTTGATTAAACCCAGGATGTAGTTATGCCGTATGTTGTGACGCTTGCAATGTACAGTTGCCTCACTTCATGATGTAGGGGGGACAACCATCATCATATGTGAGCAGGAACCTTATCCATTTATCGTCGTATTGCAAGCCGATCCCTTTATTGGAGAAGTGCATTTACTGCCACACGTAACGATGTTTTTCAAAAGATCCACGCCTTAGGCATAACAAGGCCGTAGACAACACTCAGCGACGATTCCACAGCGCCAAAAATAAGAGCAATTGTGGGCCCAGGACACCGCAGAAGGAAGCAGAGATAAAGACCTCCAGACTGTCTACGAGAGCATGGGTCGTATGTCCAAACAAGGAGCAGTGTCTTTGCCACAACCTCTGGACGGAGCACATATAGTAAGTACGCTGGCAGGCACAGCAACAAAGCCAGTGACTACGGAGAGGAAGACAGGCATGAAAGAGAGGGCTCGGACATGCATTACTAGCAAATTATAGAAGAGAGGTTGCTATCAAGCTGAGGTAGAAGTTCGGGAAGATGGTACTGGTGTTCCAAGCTTGAATTATTCAAGTTTCGCAAGGCTCTGGGGATTTGCTAGTCTCACGCCGGTACTGCGTCATATCTTACCGCCGAATATGATAGAATGTTGGAGGAAGTAAGTAAACATTCAGCATTGACAAAAGGGCTGTGCTGTCAACGCAGAATCTAACGTTTTCAGTTGAGTGTGGTAGTCTGGCAAAAGACTTACCCGTGCAGGAGGTGGTTTATAATATTGACCTTATCAAGATTGCCCGTATACTGGTGACCTAGTTTGAGCTTGGGAATGCTTCGCAGCTTTTGTTTACTTACTCGATATATCCGCAGGTCCTCCATGTTGCGTGGCTTACGCATGTCAACTACTCACTAACTAAGTGGTACCAAGATTATTACTCCAACGTGAACACGAAGATAGTTCAATTGGGTGGATCAATCGCGTTCTTTCTCGACGTCGGGGCTCGGTGGCGACAGTGCTCTGCACTGTCGAAATCTATGATTTTGTGATCTGTGACTTCGAAAATCACATAAGTAACGGGGGAACAACATGAAACTTCCTACGAAACGTACGCAAGTCCCGAAAACGAAGGTATCTCTTGTTCGAGCCTCATCTGGGCAAGGGTCAGAAGGCGCTCGCTTGAAGCTTTGTGCACGTCTCAATACCGGCCTACTACCGGCTACGCACTAATTAAACATTAAGCAAGTACTAAGCTCGTGAGGGCTGTCGAGTGAACGAGTCGACTAGATTTACATCCACCTGTACAAGAGATCTACCGTACGTACAACGTGCGGCCTGTGATTGGCGGGTGGGGACTTCAAACCCCCTGTGTGGAGCGCGGTGGCAATAAGCGGGAGGCTGTGCACCGCGTCGTCATGGTCATGAACACCGCCACCACACTAGCGAATTCGACACCATGAGTCGGAAAGGCCCATCAAATAATACCATATCACACTACGATCCCGCAGCGTTCGTCCGCTCCCAGGGAAGCTGAATACCGGGTAAAGTTCAACGTTGACCTGCGTTCGTTTTGCACAAATCTCGCACAAGTGACATCCATGCACGTTCTCATCACAGGCGCGACCGGGTTTATAGGCAAGGAGACTCTGTTCAATGCTTTGGTAGACAACCGAATTTCCAGGGTGACCGTCGTCGGGCGACATCCACCGTCGATTGACGAGAAACACTTGGAGGCGGCGAAGGCGGCGATCATTGAAAAGCTCAATATCATCATTCGGGAGGACCTTTCTATTTGGGATTTTGAAGGAGATACGGAACTCGTTTCGGCGCTTGCAGATTGCAGGGCGTGTATATGGTAGGAATCATCCTTTATGACTACATCCTTTTCTCTATCTTCTCTCTTTCGCCTTTCTCGTTTACTTCACTGCGACGGGCTGATCCAGAGTGCCGCGATGCTTAGGTGTATAGGCGGTAAAGCTGATGACTTTGCAACCCCTGAAGAGTATGAACGCGTTTCATATACGTTCACGCTCAACGCTGCGCGCTTCCTATCCAAACTCGCCGAATCCCAGTCCCAAAACGCGCCGGAAGCCCAAACCGAGCGTGCAGCCCAACCATTCCGCTTCTGCTACTGCAGCGGCAAGTGGGCAAGTCGCGACGGTACCGCTGGAAGTGGCTTGTTCTCCTTTGAAGCGAGGACGCGAAACATGAAGGTACATATCCCCCCTCCTCCCCCTTCCTGGTGCCTAGGGCTGCCATTCCAAGTCGAGTGCTAACAACGCTATATCCTTGGTTCTTCAAGGGACGTGTTGAAATGGAATTATTATCGATGGCATCTCAGTCGGACGAAAAAATGGTCGTCTACATATTCCGGCCGGGTGGTGTTGTTTCGCATACGACTATCACTTCTCTGGGTGGTCTGGCTTCCAAGGTGGCATCTGCGGGGCTCCGCATCATGCCCTCGGTCATCATCAACGTGGAACGCTTGGCCAAGGTTTTGGTGGACGCATCAGTCGGTATCCGGGTAGAGTGGCAGCGTCAGGGGGCAAATCCAGCGAAAAACACATGGGAAAGTGATGAAATTGTGTCTTGGTCCTTGGGGTTAGGTGTATGATCTCCGAGAGACGATTCCGACGGGTAGTAGAGCATGATGTATTTAACCTTGGGGGATCCAGAGGGTTGTTAATATTATACTATCCTAACTTTGAATGTGAGCAAATACATAGACGCAGGTACTACCGTGCTATCATGGGAGGCTCATCGGACGTCACGTGATGGTGGTCCTCACATCTCAAAAGCCGAATTATGCCTTGGCAACTATTTGTTTACAGGATCGAATACCGCACATTTGCGGAAAGATCAGAGGAGAATACTGGCATGTCTGGTATCCATAGATACGAGTGATACGAGTGACGCTCATTTGATTATTTGACCGCTTGTAATTATCCAAGACTGGCCAATATAAAGCAAGGTCCTGAACTTCGTGAAGCTTTTCTTAGACTCGAAGTCACGAACATGGTCAATATATTAAGGAAAGACATCCCCAAGATCCATACTATGGTATGGAATACTTCCATAATAGATAAAGCGAACTATATATGTACACGCTGCTAATGCAATAGCTAATATCAGCCCAGTCAACACGAGTGCCCAACGGCCCGAGCTCTGAGAACCAGCGGCCCCACTCTAACGGTTTTTACTCTTGTTCGCTCAGGAGATGGTCACGTTCAAACCCTGAGCAATGAGCTGGCCCAAAGTATTGTTCACATGCTGGAAGATCTTGAGCTGCTTGTTGACGATGCTCGTGTTGGTAGCTTGACCCATGTGGAAGACGACGTTGGTGACCAGGTGATCTTTGTCGGTCTGCGAAAGATTGTTCCACTAACATCACATCGCGACCGTTAATATGACGTCAGAGTTTGGAAGCAACATCCCGCTCACGAAGATCCTGGGAAGTTCGAAGTCTTGCTCAGTGGGCGTGCTCACATACTTGACAGCACCTCCGACCCAGATGGTATGGTTATCGTCGTTGTATGGGCGAACTTCCACGCCAAGCATGTCTTGCTGGGACCAGAAGTTGGGGCGCTTGCCCTGGTTGTTGAAGGCCATGTAGCCATCCCGGAGGAAGTTCGCTGATAGAAGGTGTGCTTAGCTCTAGCTCTCCATCACATGAAGCGCGATGGCGACTCACCGACAGGGTTCAGAGGGCAGTTAACCTAGAACCGTAATCAGTCAAACTTTGGTCAAGAAAAAAAGAGGAGATCAGTGCGTACGGGAAGCTGTTGGGCATTGACACCGGTGCGGTAACGTTGAGCATCTGCGAAAAAATTGGTTTTTGAAGCTGAGGACGAGATCTCTGAAAGACTAACCGCCGTATGCAAACAAACGTGCCTGGAGTGTGGGGTCCTCGGTCGGCTCAAGTCCATTAGGCTAAAGCAAGGCATCAGGCGGCGTGACGGGACCAAGACAAGAATGCAGACCATATGAGCGGGGTCGAAGCCGGCTTGTTCAACCTCGGCGAAGAAGTTTGTGCTAAAGGAGAATGAGTACACGTTCCA
>JBBPKI010001341.1:0-13071 GCA_038089155.1 Nevesoporus exiguus
TCACTCAAGGGATTAGGGGAATCCACAAGAGACTTCACTTGAAGTCCTTGGATCTTGTCTATTGGCCTTATATAGGCTAGCTACTCTAGCATGGACCAGCTTAGGGCTGGTTGTATCTAACTATGATGTATGTATGATGTAGCTATGATGTCATCTGTGCCTGTGACATCACTAGTCTAGACTCTGTGTCTGGACTCCTAGAGTATTATAATATTAAATAAACTATTTAAGTACCTTAACAGATGCTAAGCCATAGCTTACTAGTGTTATCAGATGCCAGTGTATTGGATCACCAACAATAAGTAGGGACCATTCCATGTAAAATACCCTAAGCTTAGTCTGCCAAATTGGTAGTGCCATTCTAGGTCCCATCCTAGTGAGAGCACCAGCCTCTCCTAGTATTTCTCTCATCTTGTGCCTCTCATCATCCTGCTTGTCTCTTGGTCTAGTCTCAGCACTGCCTTAGGCATTCATAACAATCTTAGTCAACAAGCCAGGATCCCAGATGGGAAAGACAGATGCTCTCTCTTGCTGAGAGGATCATGCCATTGACATTGATGAAGATAATAAAGACATACAAATAATCCCTGAAAACAGAGTAAGGGCACATTCTAAACAAGGCTTCACAATTGAAGGAGAAGAAAGGAAACTTCTCAAAAGAATCATTGAAGCACCAGAAAAATGGAAGGGTCCAGAGAAGCCCAACCTAATCTCTAAAGACAGGATACTATATCTTGGTGATAGGATCTTCATTTCCCAAAAAGAGAATCTACACCAAGATATAATCACCCTCTACCACAACTCTCCAATTGCTGGACATGGTAGTGCTGAGAAAACCTGGCAAATAATTAAATGATACTTTCAATGGAATGGCCTTTGAGCTCAAGTAGAGGAATATTGTTCCAGGTGTGACCAATATGCCAGAATGAAGCCAGAAAACAAGGCACCAAAAGAAGAACTAATATCAAACTCTATCCCTAAAGGTCCATGGAGAGATATCTCTGCAGACTTTATCACTGATTTACCCCTCTCAAACATCTATGACTCTGTTCTAGTTGTAGTAGACTGCTTTTCAGAAGAGGTGGAATTTATTCCCACCAACAAAACAATAACAGCCTTAGGAACAGCTAAGCTCTACAAAGACCATGTTTGAAAGCATCATGGCATCCCTAGGTCCATCATCTCTAATAGAGGACTGTAATTTGCTTCCCAAGTAATAAAGGATCTCAGTAAAATGCTGTTATATCCATCCACCCACCCCCATATGGCACCTACTCCAGCCTACTCCAGCCCCTCTGTCTGCCATCCTCAGTCATCTATCCCTTGGAGTCCTATCCTAGTACTCAACTCCGGTCACAACTCCACCACAACTCCAGTTAGTTCTTATCCTCCTTCATAATTTCCTTATTCAGACTACTTTATAACTAATCCTTTATGACACTGTCATATATCTAAATCCTGTACTCATCCCTATGCCTCATTCTTCCCTTGATTGCAGTTTTATTGCCAGGGTTGTATTCTGTTACTCCTATCCCTGAACTCCTCCATTTTACATACTCCATTCTGATCCTAGAATTAGTCATCTTTCTCCTCAGTATATACATAAGTTGCCAATAGTGGGAGCCATTCTGCCCATTTTTCTTGTTTTTCAGCTGTGAACAGCTGAAGATATTGCTGGAGATCTTGGTTGACCCATTCTGTCTGTCTGTTAAGGTCTGGAGGTACTGATGGGGTGGTAGATGAAGTTTGTCTCAGAGTTGGATCAAAGTCCAGAGTAGAGGAGTTGGAGCAGAGTTGCATAGAAAGGACATCAGTGCAGGACTTATGTGTCACACCCTTGAACAGGTCCATGTCCTTGTATTTCAGAGGAGCAGAGTTCCAACAGGAGGAGGAGGGGATCATGACAAGAATCAGGAGAGGTGACTAAATCGATATTTGTGCTATGGTTACATGGTGGAAGTACAGAGATTTTATACTAAGGGATTAATAGGGACATCAAATGTCAGGGAAGAAGTGAGACAGTATCAAGGGTCTCATAAGGGATGGAAAATGGATGAAGAAAGTGAAGGGAAGAACAAACGGAATGTGTACAAAAGGTATCTGTCATATCCATGACATCCCATCCATCTCCACCTCCTCTGGCCCCATCTCCGACCAACTCCAGTGTAAAGTTCTAAATGTGCCTGTGTGTGAGGCAAGAGAAGGGTAATGGGGCGATATGTTCGTCCCAGGGAGTCACAAGACAATCCAAAATGGCTGGAAATGTATAAAAAAATGGTCAAGAAAGAGTGTACCACCAGTGTGGACAACTCCTATGGGGGCCTTCTCCAAAAGGAACTGGGTTCCGGACTTCTGATGTGTTCCTGGACTTCTGCGTGCAATGCAGACAGCAAGGGATGACTTGGACCAGGCTTACAGGCTTATACCAGGCATTCTAACATGAAGAAGAGTGAAAAAGCTGTATTAGATAAGTAGTGACATGCCTATGTAGTGCTCAACTAACATAAAACAATGTCAAATAGGTAAAAATAGCTAAACCGGTCCAAAACAATGCAAACCAGTCACAAACAAACAAACCCGGACACCAGAATACCTGGAAACAACACTGGGAAGTGATCCCGGCCGGTATAAACCAACTCCGGCCGGTTTCTGCACAACCCGGTCATGTAGGGGATCGATCCCGACCGGAAATGTACCAGGAAGTCATCCGGTCTACCGGGATAGCATCGGGATGACTGGGATAACATCAGATGAGTTGCAAAGTCGTCGGATGCCCTATAAAACTGGAATACAGATGCAGGGAACCAAGGTTCTCTACACCAGTCACCTCTGCCACCCTCAGTCCACCTCCACTTCCTCCATGCTCAGAGCTCCACTCCTCCACTCTGGACCAAGGCTGTGCTCACACAGGGACTCGGCTATCCTCAGACCTGGTTATCATTCTGTATATTTTATTTGTACACCTCTTTGCTTCCCTCATTCCTTCTTGGTCCCTTATGGACCCTTGATATTATCTCACCTATTCCCTGACACCCTTGATGTCCCTATCTTTCTTCTAGTATAAAACCTATGTACCTCTGTCGTATAACCTTAGCATGAATATTGACTAAGTCACCTCTCCTGATTCTCATCGTGATCTCCCCCTCCTCCTGTCAGACCTCCGCTCCTCCGAAATACAAGGACACAGACCTGTTCAAGGGTGTGACACATAAGTCCTATGCCAATGTCCTTTCCATGCAACTCTGCTCCAACACCTCCACTCTGGACTTCGGTCCAACTCTGAGACGAACTTTGTCGACCACCCCTCAGTACCTCCAGACCTCCAATCGGACTTGAGTCCAGAGAGTCTGGGATGATTTAACAGTATCCAGGCCTGAAGTATAGCTGAGTAGCTGTGCAAGCACAGTCTTGGTCTGAGTGGAGGAGCAGGGCTCTGAGCATGTGTTAAATCATCCTGGACTCTCCAGACTCAAGTCCAATCAGAGGTCTGGAGGTGCTGAGGGGTGGTCGACAAAGTTCATCTCAGAGTTGGACTGAAGTCTGGAGCAGAGGTGTTGGAGCAGAGTTGCATAAAAAGGACATCAGCGCAGAACTTATATGTCACACCCTTGAACAGGTCCATGTCCTCATATTTTGGAGGAGTAGAGTTCTGACAGGAGGAGGAGGAGATCATGATGAGAGTAAGGAGAGTGGGAATTAAGTTGATATTCGTGCTAAGGTTACATAACAGAGGTACATAGGTTTTATACTAGAAGGAGGATAGGGACATCAAGGGTGTCAGGGAATAGGTGAGATAATATCAAGGGTCCATAAGAGACCAAGAGGAGATGAGGGAAGTGAAGAGATGTATAAATGGAATGTACAGAATGATATCCAGGTCTGAAGTATAGCCAGTCCCTGTGTGAGCACAGCCTTGGTCCAGAGCAGATGAGCAGAGCTCTGAGTGTGGAGGAAGTGGAGATGGACTGAGGGTGGCAGAGGTGACTGGAGTTGGTCGGAGATGGGGCCAGAGGGGGTGGAGATGGATGGGATGTCATGGATATGACAGTGCCTCCCCTTTAAGGCCAAGCCCTCGAGGCCTATAGTAAGTGGGGTTTCAGTGCAGAGCCAATCCAGGGAAGTGGTCAAGCTTCTTTGGAGAGGATGCACTGATGGAGGTGATGACGGAGGTGCTTACTGGGCCAAGTCTGAGAATGATGCTACATGTATGATCAAGATGTCCAGACCAACTGGATAGCTCAGTGTAGAGAACTGTATTTCCCTACATTTGTATTCCTGATTTATAGGGCATCTGATGACATCACACCTCATCTGATGTTATCCCGGTCGTCCCAATGCTATCCTGGTAGACCGGATGACTTCCTGGTATGTTTCCGATCGGGATCGATCCCCTACATGACCAGGTTGCGCAGAAACCGGCCAGAGTTGGTTGATACTGGCCGGGATTACTTCCCAGTGTTGTTTCCCGGTATTCTGGTGTCTGGGTTTGTTTGTTTGTGACTGGTTTACATTGTTTTGGGCTGGTTTTACTATTTTCACCTATTTGACACTGTTTTATGTTAGTTGAGCACTACATAGGCATGTCATTATTTATCTAATACAGTGGTCCGCTCTCCTTCATGTTAGAATTCTCGGTACAAGCCTGAACACCTGGTCCTCATCATCTCTTGCTGTCTGGATTGCGTGCAGAAGTCCAGGAATGCATTAGGAAGTCCAGAATCTGGTTCCTTTTGGAGAAGGCCCCCATAGGAGTTGTCCACACTGGTGGTACACTCTTTCTCATCCATTTCTTTACCTATTTCCAGCCATTTGGCATTGCCTTGCAACTCCCTGGGACAAACATATTGCCCCATTCTCTTTCTCTTGCCTCACACGCAGGCACATTTAGATCTTTACATCAGAGTCCTACCACTGACAATAAGCTAGCTCTGAAAAGAGACTCCAAGCCTCAGCATGAGAGGGGTCAAGGTGTGCCTTTGGCACAACACCTGACAGGGATGGATGCAGATGGTGCATGAGGTGGATTCAGAGAGCATGGAGTATGCATGAGCAGGGTGGAATGGATGCCAGAGATGGCAGAGCATGTGGAGTGGCAGCAGAGGACATGTGGGGGTGGCTGGACACTGGAGGATGAAAACAGAGAGAGGAAAGGGTTGGAGGAAATGGAAAATGAAACAGAGGGACTGAAAAATGGGAACTGAAAGTAAAAACGGAGTATACAGAGGAAAATGGATACAGAGAAAACAGAAAAGAGAGAGAAAGCCCTGGAAGGGGGTCAGAGGTGCCTGGAGAGGGCCAGGAAGTGGAGGGCACCAGATGGAACCAGGGAGGACAGAGGATGAAGGTCTGAGGAAAGGACTGGAGTTGTATGCGGAGTGCACTGGAGTTCGGAGGAAGTAACAGAGTGGAACAGAAAAAGAATAGAGATGTAAGTACAGAGACAGAAATAGAATTAGAGATGAAAAAGGTCAAAGAGCCCCAGAAAAGGGTCAAAAATGCCCGAAATGGGCCAGAGAATCAGAGGTGTAAGCCAGGTACTGAATGGTTCTGGAAACAGAGAAGATAAGAGTACATAATGTACTTGAAAGGTTGTAAAACCAGAGTAAGGCCAGAGTTACAGAGGGAAATGGAATGAGTCCAAAATGTAAGAGTGGAAGACAGAGTGTAGAAAGAGAAACAAAGTAAACCAGAGAAAATCCAGAGTTACACCAGAGTTAAGCCAGAGGAAATGGAGGGAAACAGAGGGGTACATGAATGCGCCAGAGGAACATGAAGTGGCACAGGAATGTGCCAAAGACAGAAGGTGGAAGGAGGGAACAGAGTGAGCAGAGGTAATGAAAGAACAGAGTATACAAGGGAGATCAGAATGGATATAGAGACAAAGATGAAAATGGAGAAAAACCGGAGTTAACCGGAGTTAGACTGGAGTTGTACACAGGGTACTGGAGGTGAATGAAGCAGAAGGAAGATGATAAAATAATGCTTGACTACATGGAAGGCAAAAGAAAACGCCAGAGTTGGCGAAAGTCCAGTGGAGAAACAAAGCGAGATCCAAGGGACCTGGAAGAGGTCAAAAGCAATGGAATTGTAATGTAGAACAGAGTAGTCCAGAGTTAAACTGAAGGTATCGGAGGTGAATGCCAGGGAGTCCACTAGGTACTAGAGTGCTCGAAGACAACAGAAAAAATGACTGAAAGGCAATGGAGAAGGGATTAGTCCAAAACACAATGAAAGAGGAGGCAATCTGATAAGACAGAGAAACTGAATGAAGACAGTGCCAGAGGATGCCAGAGGGCAAATGGAGGTGTACTGCCAGGGTTCCAGAGGTGAAGACAGAGTTGGGGCAAGGGGGTCCAGAGTGGTAACTCCAGAGTGGTGGAGATTTCGGAGGGTATGGAGGTGTGCAGTAGGTGCACTGGAGTTGAAGGGCAGTGATAGGGTGAGGTGGTGGTTGTTGGCAACCTAATCCACTTAAGGCTTTGGTCACCACACTAATAGGCTTGCTAGTGGAATCAAGAGGATGAGGGATATTAACCAGGACTTGACTGAAGTCCAGTTGTTGATGACATTCAGATTATATACATACAGAGTAGTTTAGGGTCAGTGTAAGAATACTTACTAAGTACTATGTCATTGTGGAGTGGGAAAAGAGATAAGGGTCTAGACTGACAGTAATTAAGGAAGCATGTAGATAAGAGGTCTAGAACAAATGTGATTGAAGTGAAAGGTATTGACCCAGACTTGGTCAGGTGACATGTCCCACAGTCACATGATAGTGGTCATGTGACTTGATAAGATAAGAAGTCGTAACATTACCCCCCTCCTATGAATCACATTCCAGGCGATTGAAGGGAACTTGAGAGGGTTCTGTTATGTTGTGGTAAGAGGAAAATAAAGAGTTAAAGTCTGTTTGAAGCATTTGAAGTTTCTGGGGTGCTGCTGGGTTTGGAGCATAAAAGTCTTTTATTGCATCCTGCACATTCTTGAGGTGGCTCTGAGGTTCCCAAGTGTGGTCTTCCTCTTCATAGCCTTTCCAGTGAACCAGGAATTCCATGGTTCATCCTTTGAAACAGGAGTTGACTATGTAGTCAACTTCAAACTCTGGTTCGTCTCCTTCTGTGCCCACGATGGGTCCTGGGGCTACTATGGGTTGATTGTCCAAGCACTCTTTATATGGTTTGACTCTAGAGATATTGACAGTGGAATGGATTTTGAGCATCTTGGGGAGATGAAGTTTTACAGCATTTGGACCAAAAAGTTCTGTAATTGTGTAGGGACCAATCTATCATTCAGTGAGCTTCTTTGATGCTTGATTAAGTTTAATGTTCTCGGTGGAGAGCCAAACTTTATCTCTGATGGAGTATTCTGGTCCTTTGGAGTGGTGTTTATCCGCTTGAACTTTCATTGCCTTTTGAGCTTTTTCAAGTGATTCCCTAGCTTGCTCAAGTGTAATTGAGAAGTCAGTGCTGCAAGTGGCTGCTGTTTTGTTCTTGGATTTAATGGGTTCTATTCCCATCCTTGGTTCATAGGTTTTAGTGACCTCAAACAGTGTTTTCTTGGTTGTGGAATGTAGTCAGTTATTAAAGGTAAATTGGGTGAGAGGCAACCATTCTGCCCATGAATCCTGCTTTTTGGATGTAAAGAGGTGGAGGTATTGCTGTAGATCTCTATTAACTCGTTCAGTTTGTCCATCAGTTTGGGGGTGGAATGCCGTGGACATGCAGAGATCTATTTTGAGCATTTTTGCAAGATCCTTCATTAATTTGGAAGTGAATTGTGGACTGCAGTCCGAGATGATTGAGTGGGGTAGTCCATGATGCTTCCAAACATGGTCTTGATAAAGTTTGGCTGTGCCAAGTGATGTGATGGTTTTATTGGTGGGTATAAACTCCACCTCTTTTGAGAAGCGATCTGCAACCACAAGGATTGTATCATGTCTGCAGGAGAGTGGGAGATCGGTGATAAAGTCCACAGAAATATCTTGCCATGGACCATTAGGGATTGGATTTGGAATGAGTTCTCCCAAGGGGGCCTTGTTCATTGGTTTCATTTGTGCACAATGATCGCATCATGAACAGTAGTCAGTGACCTGTGCTCAAAGGCCAGGCCATTGAAAATACCATTCGACTATGTTCCACATTTTGTTTGCGCTGCTGTGCCCTGTGACTGGTGAATCATGGTAAAGAGTGATTATATCTTGATGTAATTGTCCTTTTGGGGGTACAAAGATCTTGTCACTAAGATACAACATTCCATCCTTATTTAGTAGATTGGGTCTATCTGGACCCTTCCATTCTTCTTGTGCTTCAATGATTCTTTCCAACAACTTCCTTTCTTCTCCTTCTATTGTGAAGCCTTGTTTAGATTGTGCCCTTACTCTATTTTCAGGGATCATTTGAATGCCCTTGTTATCTTTGTTAATGCCAACAGCATTATCCTCTCATCGAGAGAGAGCATCAGCCTTTCCCATTTGGGATCCTGGCTTATTGATGAGGATGTAATTAAATCTAGATAGCCACTGTGACCATTGGGCTTGTCTTTGATTTAAGTCTTGTTTGGTCATGAAGTACCGGAGGTTGGCGTGGTCCATCCAGACTTCGAATTCTCCTGCCCCCTCAAGGTAATGCCACCATTGTTCAAGAGCTAAAATGATGGCGAGCATTTCCTTATCCGCTATTGGGTAATTCTGTTGTTCGGGGGTCATGGAAGCGGAAGAGAAGGCAACAGGGTGCCACTTGTCATCTTGTTTGATAGAAAGGACTGCACCTGTAGCAAAATCTGATGCATCAGTCTCTAGGTGGAACTTGAAAAGTCTTGAATGAATTGTCTGTAGTAGTTGGTGAGCCCCAAGAAGCTATGGACTCCTTTGACATTTTTGGGAATTGGCCACTCAAGGATGGCTTCTATCTTCTTGTTTTCTATTTTAATTCTCTCAGTGTTTACTATCATTCCGAGGAATTCAACTTCTTTTTGCTTAAAAAAGCATTTTTCAGGCTTTAGGAATAAGTTGTGTTCCTTAAGCCATTTTAAAACTTCTTGAATGATTTTGTCATGCTCTACTTCATTGTCCATTTTGGTAAATATCATTATGTCGTCAATGTAAACTATGACAACACCATCTAAATCAGCAAAGATTTCATTCATCATTTGTTGAAAAGAGGCAGGGGTGTTGCATTGTCTGAAGAACACAACCAATGGTTCATATGCTCTGGAGTGTGAGATGAAGGCCACCTTCCATTCATCTCCTTCCTTGATTCTTATGTTATTATAGCCCCATTGAAGATCTAATTTCATGAAGAGCTTTGCCCCTTGGAGCTTATCCACTAATTGACTTATGAGTGGTAAGGGGTAATTGTTTTTGATGGTCCATTCATTGAGATATCTGTAATCTTGGACCAATTGTTTCTTTCCATCTTTCTTTGGGATGAAAAAGACAGGGGATGTTTGAGGGGATCTAGATGGTCAAATGTATCCTTTTCAAGTTTGTTCTTCAATGAAACTCTTTAGTTCTTCCATCTCATCCTTACTCATTGGAAAGATTTTTGCCTTTTTGGATTGAAAGCCAGGCTTCAGCTTTATCTCATGATCCCATGGCTTGTGAAGTGGGAGTCTTTCTGATTCTTTTTTACTGAAGACATTGAGAAAATGATGGTATTCTTTAGGAACTATTTCTTCTAAGGTTAGTTCCTTTTCTTTTGGCTTTTCTAAGTTTTTAATGAACAGATGCATGGTCAAAGTGTGCTTTA
Organism: Nevesoporus exiguus; assembly: GCA_038089155.1. Taxonomy (NCBI): domain Eukaryota; kingdom Fungi; phylum Basidiomycota; class Agaricomycetes; order Boletales; family Boletaceae; genus Nevesoporus; species Nevesoporus exiguus. The sequence goes on from JBBPKI010001341.1 coordinate 9,747, forward strand.
ATTCTTCTTCTTCTTCTTTAGCCAATTGTGTGCTGCAGTCTGAAAGCATGTAACAGGACCTTGGGCATCTCACCATCTTTACTTCTCCTTTTGTCCAGTCTATGGTTGGATTATGTTTGGCCAACCAAGTATATCCAAGAATCATGTTATTTTTGCCTAGGTTTGTTACTTCTGTGACTAGGCATTTGCGGTGTCCTTCATAGTCAAGGATTATTTCTGCTTTATGTGTTACGCTTCCAGCAGAGTTTTTTGTTCCATCAACATTAAAGACTGGTATTTCCCATTCTAGCTTTTCTAGAGGGAGTTTTACTTGTTTAGCCCATTCTTGGTCTATAAAGACTCCATTTGCGCCACTATCCAAAAGGGCTCTGCACTGATGTCTCTTGTGCTTGGTAGTGGGGTGTGTGATCAAGATATTCATAAGAATCTTGTTTTGTACCTTCGTACTTCTTAGGAGGATGCGTTCTGGGAAACTTTCCTTATAAATATTTTTTTCTTTTTCTTTGATCAAATTAAGCCTGCATTCCCGTGCAGCAAGCTCCTTTTGAGGAGACCTGGTCTCAGTTGTAGGTAGGTGTACTCTATAGATAGGGGAGGTTGGTTTGGAGTCGGATGAACAACATGTAGATGAATCGTCTTCATAGTCCTGTCCGTATTGTACATATGGGGAAAGAGAGGAGAAACTATTTTTTGTGTTTAAAGTGCTTTCTTTCAGCTTCTGAGGTCCCAGATCCCTCAGTTGCTGTAGCCTTTTCCTGCCTTTTTCATTTCGGTATCATGTAAGTCGAAAAAGTAGGCTTTCATGGCTTCATAGTCCATGCCCTTAATGGCCCTTTCTCCTTTGGGTTCTTCCTTTTTTTCTTCTTCTTTCTTTTCTTTGTTCATCACTCATGATGACTGGCTTCTGCATTCTTTCTTCTACAGTCCATCTTGTGCCTTCCTCTGAGGAATTTACATTCTCCACATTCTCTCTTGGGATCTTTGCAATCTTGTGTGAAGTGTCCATCCTTCTGACAGTTGAAGCAAGTATTTTTCTTTGCGACTGCTCCTATGTCCATTGGTTGCCCTCAACCTCCATAAGTCCAGGCTTGTCCTTCTCAATAACTGTTCTGAGAAGTTTGTCCCACGTTGGAGCTTTCTTTTCCTCTAAGGGTAAAAGACTCCATTCGTGTTCCTTGGGTGGTGAGGGATTCTATGTAGTCTTGTATGCAGTCTTTCCTTCCTCTGTTATAGAAGATTTGTCTCATTAGATCTTCATTGACGGCTTTCTCTAGGAGTCTTACTCCATTTGGGTTGGCTTCTGTGGGATTTCCTTTTGTGTTGTAGTAATGTCCTAACCATTGGGTCAGGAAGTCTTGGATTGTTTCGTTTTTGTATTGGCAGCACCTCTCTAGCCACATTCTTGCTTGATCCACTTTATTGATGCTTTTGAATCATTGATCCATTACATCCCAGAGTGCTTTGATGAATGGCCATGCTGCTTCCAACTCCATGAATCTTGTGAAGTATTGTTGCAACCTTTGTTCTGCTCCATGATAGTCCTTTTCTCCTTCTTTAGCCTCTACCCTTGTGAGGACTGCCACTGCTTTGTCTTTATTTGTTACAAAGGTTTCTAGATTTCCATCTAGATACAATTGCATTCTTATTTTCCAGCTATCATATTTTTCTTTGCTTCCATTGAAGTGTCCTGGATCTGGTACTGTCTCCACCTTTTTACTTATTTTCACTCCCATGGTCTTTGTTTCCTTTACTCCACTGGCCCTTTGCAGGGTTCTTAGTTGGTCTTTGAGGTTGTTGATTTGTTCAACCAACTTGGCGATGTGTTCTACCATTGCCATTGGTACAGGATCTTGTGCGGGTGGCGATTGGGAGTTCTGGCTGGGGGATGAGGGTCAGTCATCGGTTGGGTTGTGTGATGAGTCATCTGTCTCAGAGTCTACGTGTGGGTGCGGGTTCCTGTATGGGTGCCATGATGTGATGAGCTTCTTGTGGAACCAGTGCTAATTCCAGTTCTGGAGAGGGAGAGAGGGAGGGTGTATGAAGATTTCTAAGGTCATTTAACCTTTCTTGTAATTCTTCTAGTATTTCAATGCCCTGCCTGATCTGGGGGTGATGATCATGAAGTTGGACTTGTAAGACCCTGGCTTGGAATGCTAGAGCTTGGTCTTGTGGAATTCCATGTGCTTGGAGTAAGAGTTTGTCAAAGAGTTCTCTTTCCCTGATTTGATCTAGCAGGTGAGGGAGAAAATTGACGTCTTCGAAGATATTGACTAATGGGGGTGGTGTAGGGGTTCTGAACTCTTCTCTTCATGGGTAATAGTGTATCCACCCTTCTTGGTCTTCGTACCCTGGGAAGGGGGAGGCTTGAGAGTCTAGCTCTGATTCGGTGAGGTCTTCTTCCAGAATTACTCCTTTGCTTGGGGTTGGAGCTCTTTCTTGAGCTAGATCACTGTTCCAGAGGCGGTATCTTCTGGTTTGATCTATATACCCATCATTTGGGTCGAAGGAGAATTCTCGACGGTATTTGTAGTTATTGCTGAAGACCATTTCTTCAGAAGGGAGGCGAACCTTGACTTCCTCAGACTTGATGGGATTGTTGGGAAACATCCAAAAATTCTTTAAAGAAGTGTGGACCTAAGTCAACACCAGCTTCTACTCTATCAGGTCAATAGCCACCTGACTAGAGTCTTCATAATTCATATAGTAAGTGGGCTGGTGGGCACAAGACCGCTCTTTCACCAGTAGACCACTGTGTAGTAGTAATTCTAAAAGGAATGTGCCTCACATGGACATGAGCCTAGGCTCCTTCAAATGAGAAACGTGTGGAGGCAGTTTTTAAACCAATTAAGTCCTCTCGAGGACACCCCTTGACAACCCTCCTATAGACGGGTTGACCTTCACCAGCATATAGCCAGGGTATACATAAAAGGTAATGGGAGTGCAAGTGTGCATGAAATGTGAAGAGTGATAGGTAATAGAGATCCCTTTGCCCCTAGGGTCCAGGGTTGTCGCAAACAACAGCGAGGTAATGAGGTGAGTGTGGTGGGGAAAGCGAATATAGTCAAGTCCTAATGTTGGCAACCTAATCTACTTAAGGCTTTGGTCACCACACTAATAGGCTTGCTAGTGGAATCAAGAGGATGAGGGATATTAACCAGGACTTGACTGAAGTCCAGTTGTTGATGACATTCAGATTATATACAGTGACTGAAAAAACTGTTGCAATGTTTGACTTCAATCCAGTGCATGAAGTGCACTGCAATCATATGTGGGAATTTCGCTTAGCTTTGGTGTGACAAATTAACCTATATACTCTTGGTTACAT